>JAEIFN010000476.1:0-36773 GCA_018903675.1 Zaprionus capensis
TTTGAAAATTTTGAAAATTTTGAAAATTTTGAAAATTTGAAAATTTTGAAAATTTTGAAAATTTTGAAAATTTTGAAAATTTTGAAAATTTGAAAATTTTGAAAATTTTGGAAAATTTTGAAAATTTTGAAAATTTTGAAAATTTTGAGGCTTTGAAATTTTGAAAATTTGAAATTTTGAAAATTTTGAAAATTTTGAAAATTTTGAAAATTTTGAAAATTTTGAAAATTTTGAAAATTTTGAAAATTTTGAGAATTTTGAAAATTTTGAAATTTTTGAAAATTTTGGAAATTTTAAAAATTTTGAAAATTTTGAAATTTGGAAAATTTTTGAAAATTTTGAAAATTTGAAAATTTGAAAAATTTTTAAAATTTTGAAAATTTTGAAAATTTTGAAAATTTTTAAAATTTTGAAAATTTTGAAAATTTTGAAAATTTGAAAATTTTGAAAATTTTGTAAATTTTGAAAATTTTAAAAATTTTAAAAATTTTTAAAATTTGAAATTTTTGAAATTTTGAAAATTTTGAAAATTTTTCAAATTTCTTAAAATTTTGAAAATTTTGAAAATTTTTAAAAATTTTGAAAATCTTTGAAAATTTTGAAAACCTTGAAATTTTTGAAAATTTTGAAAATTTTTTTGAAAATTTCAAAATTTTGACTAAAATTTTGCAAATTTTCAAAATTTTCAAAATTTTGTTCAAAATTTCACAATTTTTAAAATTTTGAAAAATTTTTTTAAAATTTTGAAAATTTTGAAAATAGAAATTTTTAAAATTTTGAAAATTTGAAAATTTTGAAAATTTTGAAAATTTTGAAAATTTTGAAAATTTTGAAAATTTGGACAATTTTGAAAATTTTGATAAATTTTTGAAAAATTTTGAAAATTTTGAAAACCTTTGAAAATTTTGACAATTTTGAAAATTTTGAAAATTTTGAAAATTTTGAAAATTTTTGACAATTTTGAAAATTTTGAAAATTTTGAAAATTATGAAAATTTTGAAAAATTTTGAAAATTTTGAAAATTTTGAAAATTTTGAAAATTTTTGAAAATTTGAAAATTTTGAAAATTTTGAAAAATTTTGAAATTTTTCAAAATTTTGAAAATTTTGAAAAATTTTGAAAATTTTTAAAATTTTGAAAATTTTGAAAATTTTGAAAATTTTGAAAACTTTCAAAATTTTGAAAATTTTGAAAATTTTGAAAATTTTTAAAATTTGAAAATTTTGAAAATTTGGAAAATTTTGAAAATTTTAAAAACTTTGAAAATTTTTAAAATTTTTAAAATTTTTAAAATTTTGAAAAGTTTGAAAATTTTAAAAATTTTCAAAATTTTGAAAATTTTCAAAATTTTCAAAATTTTAAAAATTTTCATTTTTGAAAATTTTACAAAATTTTGAAAATTTTGAAAAATTTTGAAAAATTTTGAAAATTTTGCAAATTTTGCAAATTTTGAAAATTTTGAAAATTTTCAAAATTTTAAAAATTTTTCAAAATTTTCAAAATTTTGAAAATTTTGAAAATTTTTTAAAATTTTGGAAAATTTTGAAAATTTTGTAAATTTTGTAAATTTTGAAAACTTTGAAAATTTTGAAAAATTTTAAAAATTTTAAAAATTTTGAAAATTTTGTAAATTTTGAAAATTTTGAAAATTTTGAAAATTTTGAAAATTTTGAAAATTTTGAAAATTTTGAAAATTTTGAAAATTTTGTTAAATTTTGAAAATTTTGAAAATTTTAAAAATTTTGAAAATTTTGAAAATTTTGAAAATTTTGAAAATTTTGAAAATTTTGAAAATTTTGAAAATTTTGAAAATTTTGAAAAATTTTGAAAATTTTGAAAATCTTGAAATTTTTGAAAAATTTTGAAAATTTTGAAAATTTTGAAAATTTTGAAAATTTTGAAAATTTTGAAAATTTTGAAAATTTTTAAAATTTTGAAAATTTGAAAATTTTGAAAAATTTTGAAAATTTTGAAAATTTTGAAAATTTTGAAAATTTTGAAAATTTTGAAAATTTTGAAAATTTTGAAAATTTTGAAAATTTCGAAAGTTTTGAAAATTTTGTAAATTTTGAAAATTTTCAAAAATTTTGGAAAAATTTTGAAAAATCTTGAAAATTTTTTAAATTTTGAAAATTTTCAAAATTTTCAAAATTTTCAAAATTTTAAAAAATTTTCAAAATTTTGAAAATTTTTCAAAATTTTCAAAATTTTGAAAAATTTTTAAATTTTGAAAATTTTGAAAATTTTGAAAATTTTGAAAATTTTGAAAATTTTGAAAATTTTGAAAATTTTGAAAATTTTGAAAATTTTGAAAATTTTGAAAAATTTTGAAAATTTTGAAAATTTTGAAAATTTTGAAAATTTTGAAAATTTTGAAAAACTTTGAAAATTTTGAAAATTTTGAAAATTTTGAAAATTTTGAAAATTTTGAAAATTTTGAAAATTTTTGAAAATTTTGAAAATTTTAAAATTTTGAAAATTTTGAAAAATTTTGAAAATTTGAAAATTTTGAAAATTTTGAAAATTTTAAAAATTTTGAAAAACTTTGAAAAATTTTGAAAATTTTGAAAATTTTGAAAATTTTGAAAATTTTGAAAAATTTTGAAAATTTTCAAAATTTTGAAAATTTTGAAAATTTTGAAAATTTTTAAAATTTTGAAAAATTTTGAAAATTTTGAAAATTTTGAAAATTTTGAAAATTTTGAAAATTTTGAAAATTTTGAAAATTTTGCAAAATTTTGAAAAATTTTGAAAAATTTTGAAAATTTTGAAAATTTTGAAAATTTTGAAAATTTTGAAAATTTTGAAAATTTTGAAAATTTTGAAAATTTTGAAAATTTTGAAAATTTTTGAAAAATTTTGAAAATTTTCAAAATTTGCAAAATTTTAAAAATTTTGAAAATTTTGAAAATTTTTAAAATTTTAAAAATTTTGAAAATTTTCAAAATTTTGAAAATTTTGAAAATTTTGAAAATTTTGAAAATTTTGAAAATTTTGAAAACTTTGAAAATTTTGAAAATTTTGAAAATTTTGAAAATTTTGAAAATTTTGAAAAATTTTGAAAAATTTTGAAAAATTTTGAAAATTTTGAAAATTTTGCAAAATTTTCAAAATTTTGAAAATTTTCAAAATTTTGAAAATTTTGAAAATTTTGAAAATTTTGAAAATTTTGAAAATTTTCAAAATTTTCAAAATTTTCAAAATTTTGAAAATTTTGAAAATTTTCCAAAATTTTGAAAATTTTTCAAAATTTTCGAAAATTTTCAAAATTTTTGAAAATTTTCAAAATTTTGAAAATTTTGAAAATTTTGAAAATTTTGAAAATTTTGAAAATTTTGAAAATTTTGAAAATTTTGAAAAATTTTGAAAATTTTGAAAATTTTGAAAAATTTTGAAAATTTTGAAAATTTTCAAAATTTTGAAAATTTTGAAAATTTTGAAAATTTTGAAAATTTTCAAAATTTTCAAAATTTTGAAAATTTTGAAAAATTTTCAAAATTTTCAAAATTTTGAAAATTTTCAAAATTTTGAAAATTTTGAAAATTTTGCAAAATTTTGAAAATTTTGAAAATTTTCAAAATTTTGAAAATTTTCAAAATTTTGAAAATTTTGAAAAATTTTGAAAATTTTGAAAATTTTGAAAATTTTGAAAATTTTGAAAATTTTGAAAATTTTGAAAATTTTCAAAATTTTGAAAATTTTGAAAAATTTTGAAAATTTTGAAAATTTTGAAAATTTTGCAAAATTTTCAAAATTTTGAAAATTTTGAAAATTTTGAAAATTTTCAAAATTTTGAAAATTTTCAAAATTTTGCAAAATTTTGAAAATTTTCAAAATTTTGAAAATTTTGAAAAATTTTCAAAATTTTTGAAAAATTTTGAAAATTTTGAAAATTTTGAAAATTTTGAAAATTTTGAAAATTTTGCAAAATTTTGAAAATTTTCAAAATTTTGAAAATTTTCAAAATTTTGAAAATTTTGAAAAATTTTGAAAATTTTCAAAATTTTGAAAATTTTCAAAATTTTCAAAATTTTAAAAATTTTCAAAATTTTGAAAATTTTGAAAATTTTGAAAAATTTCAAAATTTTCAAAATTTTGAAAATTTTGAAAATTTTGAAAATTTTGCAAAATTTTGAAAATTTTGAAAATTTTGAAAATTTTCGAAAATTTTTGAAAATTTTGAAATTTTGAAAATTTTGCAAAATTTTCGAAAATTTTAAAATTTTGAAAATTTTGAAAATTTTCAAAATTTTGAAAAATTTTCAAAATTTTCAAAATTTTCAAAATTTTGAAATTTTCAAAATTTTGAAAATTTTGAAAATTTTGAAAATTTTTCAAAATTTTGAAAATTTTCAAAATTTTGAAAATTTTGAAAATTTTCAAAATTTTCAAAATTTTCAAAATTTTGAAAATTTTGAAAATTTTCAAAATTTTGAAAATTTTCAAAATTTTGAAAATTTTAAAAATTTTAAAATTTTCAAAAATTTTCAAAAATTTTCAAAATTTTCAAAATTTTCAAAATTTTCAAAATTTTTAAAATTTTGAAAATTTTGCAAAATTTTTCAAAATTTTCAAAATTTTCAAAATTTTCAAAATTTTCAAAATTTTAAAATTTTCAAAATTTTCAAAATTTTCAAAATTTTCAAAATTTTCAAAATTTTCAAAATTTTCAAAATTTTCAAAATTTTCAAAAATTTTCAAAATTTTCAAAATTTTCAAAATTTTCAAAATTTTTCAAAATTTTTCAAAATTTTCAAAATTTTCAAAATTTTCAAAATTTTCAAAATTTTCAAAATTTTCAAAATTTTTAAAATTTTCAAAATTTTCAAAATTTTCAAAATTTTTCAAAATTTTCAAAATTTTCAAAATTTTTCAAAAATTTTTCAAAATTTTCAAAATTTTCAAAATTTTCAAAATTTTCAAAAATTTTCAAAATTTTAAAATTTCAAAATTTTCAAAATTTTCAAATTAAAATTTTCAAAATTTTTAATTTCAAAATTTTCAAAATTTTCAAAATTTTCAAAATTTTCAAAATTTTCAAAATTTTCAAAATTTTCAAAATTTTCAAAATTTTTTCAAAATTTTCAAAATTTTCAAAATTTTCAAAATTTCTTTAAAATTTTCAAAATTTTCAAAATTTTCAAAATTTTCAAACTTTCAAAATTTTCAAAATTTTCAAAATTTTCAAAATTTTCAAAATTTTCAAAATTTTCCAAATTTTCAAAATTTTCAAAATTTTCAAAAATTTTAAAATTTTCAAAATTTTAAAAATTTCAAAATTTTCAAAATTTTTTAAAATTTTCAAAATTTTCAAAAATTCTCAAAATTCTCAAAATTTTTTGAAATTTTCAAAATTTTCAAAATTTTCAATTTGAAATTTAAAATTTTTCAAATTTTCAAAATTTTCAAAATTTTCCAAATTTATCTTTTGAAAATTTTTCAAATTTTCAAAATTTTCAAAATTTTCAAAATTTTCAAAATTTTCAAAATTTTCAAAATTTTCAAAATTTTCAAAATTTCAAATTTTGAAATTTTCAAAATTTTCAAATTTCAAAATTTTCAAAATTTTCAAAATTTTCAAAATTTTCAAAATTTTCAAAATTTCAAAATTTTCAAAATTTTCAAAATTTTCAAATTTTCAAAATTTTCAAAAATTTCTTAAAATTTTTAAAATTTTCAAATTTTCAAAATTTTCAAAATTTTCAAAATTTTTCAAAATTTTCTAAATTTTCAAAATTTTCCAAATTTTCAAATTTTCAAAATTTTCAAAATTTTCAAAATTTTCAAAATTTTAAAATTTTCAAAAATTTTCAAATTTTCCAAATTTTCAAAATTTTCAAAATTTTCAAAATTTTCAAAATTTTCAAAATCTTAAAATTTTCAAAATTTTCAAAATTTTCAAAATTTTCAAAATTTTCAAAATTTTCAAAATTTTTCAAAGAAAATTTTCAAAAAATTTTCAAAATTTTCAAAATTTTCAAAATTTTCAAAATTTTCAAAATTTTCAAAATTTTCAAAATTTTCAAAATTTTCAAAATTTTTAAAATTTTCAAAATTTCAAAAATTTTCAAAATTTTCAAAATTTTCAAATTTTTCAAAATTTTCAAAATTTTCAAAATTTTGAAAATTTTCAAAATTTTCAAAATTTTCAAAATTTTCAAAATTTTCAAAAATTTTCAAAATTTTCAAAATTTTGAAAATTTTGAAAATTTTTAAAATTTTCAAAATTTTGAAAATTTTGAAAATTTTCAAAATTTTGAAAATTTTGAAAATTTTGAAAATTTTGAAAATTTTTGAAAATTTTCAAAATTTTGAAAATTTTGAAAATTTTGAAAAATTTTCAAAATTTTCAAAATTTTGAAAAATTTTGAAAATTTTGAAAATTTTGAAAAATTTTCAAAATTTTCAAAATTTTGAAAATTTTGAAAATTTTGAAAATTTTCAAAATTTTCAAAATTTTGAAAATTTTGAAAATTTTGAAAATTTTGAAAATTTTCAAAATTTTCAAAATTTTGAAAATTTTGAAAATTTTGAAAATTTTGAAAATTTTGAAAATTTTGAAAATTTTGAAAATTTTCAAAAATTTTGAAAATTTTGAAAATTTTGAAAATTTTGAAAATTTTGAAAATTTTGAAAATTTTCAAAATTTTGAAAATTTTGAAAATTTTGAAAATTTTGAAAATTTTGAAAATTTTCAAAATTTTGAAAATTTTGAAAATTTTGAAAATTTTCAAAATTTTGAAAATTTTCAAAATTTTCAAAATTGAAAAAATTTTCAAAATTTTGAAAATTTTGAAAATTTTGAAAATTTCAAAATTTTGAAAATTTTGAAAATTTGAAAATTTTGAAAATTTTGAAAATTTTGAAAATTTTGAAAATTTTGAAAATTTTCAAAATTTTGAAAATTTTGAAAATTTTGAAAATTTTGAAAATTTTCAAAATTTTGAAAATTTTGAAAATTTTGAAAATTTTGAAAATTTTCAAAATTTTGAAAATTTTGAAAATTTTCAAAATTTTCAAAATTTTTTTGAAAATTTTGAAAATTTTGAAAATTTTGAAAATTTTGAAAATTTTGAAAATTTTGAAAATTTTGAAAATTTTGAAAATTTTGAAAATTTTGAAAATTTTCAAAATTTTCAAAATTTTGAAAATTTTCAAAATTTTCAAAATTTTGAAAATTTTCAAAATTTTGAAAATTTTCAAAATTTTGAAAATTTTCAAAATTTTGAAAATTTTCAAAATTTTCAAAATTTGAAAATTTTGAAAATTTTCAAAATTTTGAAAATTTTCAAAATTTTGAAAATTTTGAAAATTTTGAAAATTTTCAAAATTTTCAAAATTTTCAAAATTTTCAAAATTTTGAAAATTTTTCAAAATTTTCAAAATTTTGAAAATTTTCAAAATTTTGAAAATTTTGAAAATTTTGAAAATTTTGAAAATTTTCAAAATTTTGAAAATTTTGAAAATTTTCAAAATTTTGAAAATTTTGAAAATTTTGAAAATTTTGAAAATTTTGAAAATTTTGAAAATTTTGAAAATTTTGAAAATTTTGAAAATTTTGAAAATTTTGAAAATTTTGAAAATTTTGAAAATTTTTTGAAAAATTTTCAAAATTTTGAAAATTTTGAAAATTTTGAAAATTTTCAAAATTTTCAAAATTTTGAAAATTTTGAAAATTTTGAAAATTTTCAAAATTTTGAAAATTTTGAAAATTTTGAAAATTTTGAAAATTTTGAAAATTTTGAAAATTTTGAAAAATTTTGAAAATTTTGAAAATTTTGAAAATTTTCAAAATTTTGAAAATTTTGAAAATTTTCAAAATTTTCAAAATTTTGAAAATTTTCAAAATTTTCAAAATTTTGAAAATTTTGAAAATTTTGAAAATTTTGAAAATTTTGAAAATTTTCAAAAATTTTGAAAATTTTCAAAATTTTGAAAATTTTCAAAATTTTGAAAATTTTGAAAATTTTGAAAATTTTCAAAATTTTGAAAATTTTCAAAATTTTCAAAATTTTGAAAATTTTCAAAATTTTCAAAATTTTCAAAATTTTCAAAATTTTCAAAATTTTGAAAATTTTCAAAATTTTCAAAATTTTGAAAAATTTTCAAAATTTTCAAAATTTTGAAAATTTTCAAAAATTTTCAAAATTTTCAAAATTTTGAAAATTTTCGAAATTTTCAAAATTTTCAAAATTTTGAAAATTTCAAAATTTTCAAAATTTTGAAAATTTTCAAAATTTTCAAAATTTTCAAAATTTTCAAAATTTTCAAAATTTTCAAAATTTTCAAAATTTTCAAAATTTTCAAAATTTTGAAAATTTTCAAAATTTTCAAAATTTTCAAAATTTTCAAAATTTTCAAAATTTTCAAAATTTTGAAAATTTTCAAAATTTTCAAAATTTTCAAAATTTTGAAAATTTTCAAAATTTTCAAAATTTTCAAAATTTTCAAAATTTTCAAAAAATTTTCAAAATTTTCAAAATTTTCAAAATTTTCAAAATTTTCAAAATTTTGAAAATTTTCAAAATTTTCAAAATTTTCAAAATTTTCAAAATTTTCAAAATTTTCAAAATTTTCAAAATTTTCAAAATTTTCAAAATTTTCAAAATTTTCAAAATTTTCAAAATTTTCAAAATTTTCAAAATTTTCAAAATTTTCAAAATTTTCAAAATTTTCAAAATTTTCAAAATTTTCAAAATTTTCAAAATTTTCAAAAATTTTCAAAATTTTCAAAATTTTCAAAATTTTCAAAATTTTCAAAATTTTCAAAATTTTGAAAATTTTTCAAAATTTTCAAAATTTTCAAAATTTTCAAAATTTTGAAAATTTTCAAAATTTTCAAAATTTTGAAAATTTTCAAAATTTTCAAAAATTTTCAAAATTTTCAAAATTTTCAAAATTTTCAAAATTTTGAAAATTTTCAAAATTTTCAAAATTTTCAAAATTTTCAAAATTTTCAACTTTCAAATTTTCAAAATTTTCCAAATTTTCAAAACTTTCAAAATTTTCAAAATTTTGAAAATTTTCAAAATTTTCAAAATTTTCAAAATTTTCAAAATTTTCAAAATTTTCAAAATTTTCAAAAATTTTCAAAATTTTCAAAATTTTCAAAATTTTCAAAATTTTCAAAATTTTCAAAATTTTCAAAATTTTCAAAATTTTCAAAATTTTGAAAAATTTTGAAAATTTTAAATCAAAATTTTGAAAATTTTCAAAATTTTCAAAATTTTCAAAATTTTGAAAATTTTGAAAATTTTGAAATTTTGAAAATTTTGAAAATTTTCAAAATTTTCAAAATTTTCAAAATTTTGAAAATTTTCAAAATTTTCAAAATTTTCAAAATTTTGAAAATTTTGAAAAATTTTCAAAATTTTCAAAATTTTCAAAATTTTCAAAATTTTCAAAATTTTCAAAATTTTCAAAATTTTCAAAATTTTCAAAATTTTCAAAATTTTCAAAATTTTCAAAATTTTCGAAATTTTCAAAATTTTCAAAATTTTCCAAATTTTCAAAATTTTCAAAATTTTCAAAATTTTCAAAATTTTCAAAATTTTCAAAATTTTCCAAAAATTTTCAAAATTTTCAAAATTTTCCAAATTTTCAAAATTTTCAAAATTTTCAAAATTTTCAAAATTTTCAAAATTTTCAAAATTTTCAAAATTTTCAAAATTTTCAAAATTTTCAAAATTTTCAAAATTTTCAAAATTTTCAAAATTTTCAAAATTTTCAAAATTTTCAAAATTTTCAAAAATTTTCAAAATTTTCAAAATTTTGAAAATTTTTCAAAATTTTTCAAAATTTTCAAAATTTTCAAAATTTTCAAAATTTTCAAAATTTTCAAAATTTTCAAAATTTTCAAAATTTTCAAAATTTTGAAAAATTTTCAAATTTTCAAATTTTCAAAATTTTCAAAATTTTCAAAATTTTCAAAATTTTCAAAATTTTCAAAATTTCAAAATTTTTAAAATTTTCAAAATTTTCAAAATTTTCAAAATTTTCAAAATTTTCAAAATTTTCAAAATTTCAAAAATTTTCAAAATTTTCAAAATTTTCAAAATTTTCAAAATTTTCAAAATTTTCAAAATTTTCAAAATTTTCAAAATTTTCAAAATTTTCAAAATTTTGAAAACTTTCAAAATTTTCAAAATTTTCAAAATTTCTAAATTTTCAAAAATTTGAAAACTTTCAAAATTTTGAAAAATTTCAAAATTTTGAAAATTTTGAAAATTTTCAAAATTTTCGAAATTTTCAAAATTTTCAAAATTTTGAAAATTTTGAAAATTTTCAAAATTTTGAAAATTTTGAAAATTTTCAAAAGAAATTTTCGAAATTTTGAAAATTTTCAAAAAATTTTGAAAATTTTGAAATTTTCACCAATTTTAAAATTTTGAAAATTTTCAAAATTTTCAAAATTTTCAAAATTTTCAAAAATTTCAAAATTTTCAAAATTTTTCGAAAAATTTTAAAATTTTGAAAATTTTCAAAATTTTCAAAATTTTCAAAATTTTCAAAATTTTCAAAATTTTAAAAGTTTTCGAAATTTTCAAAATTTTCAAAATTTTCCAAATTTTCAAAATTTTCAAAATTTTCAAAATTTTCAAAATTTTCAAAATTTTCAAAATTTTCAAAATTTCAAAATTTTCCAAATTTTCAAAATTTTCAAAATTTTCGAAATTTTGAAAATTTTCAAAATTTTCAAAATTTTCATAATTTGGAAAATTTTCTTAAAATTTGGGAAATTTGGAAATATTTTGAAAAATTGCAAAATTTGCAAAATTTTCAAAAATTTTCAAAATTTTTTTAAACATTTTCCAAATTTTCAAAATTTTCAAAATTTTCAAAATTTTCAAAATTTTCAAAATTTTCAAAATTTTCAAAATTTTCAAAAATTTTCCAAATTTTCAAAATTTTCCAAAATTTTCAAAATTTTTCAAAATTTCAAAATTTCAAAATTTCAAAGGAAATTTTTAAAATTTTCAAAATTTTCAAATTTTCAAAATTTCAAAATTTTCAAAATTTTGATAATTTTGAAAATTTTGAAAATTTTCAAAAAGTTTGAAAATTTTGAAAAAATTTTGAAAATTTGAAAATTTTTGAAACATTTTCAAAATTTTCAAACTTTGGAAAATTTGGAAAATTTGGAAAATTTGGAAAATTGGAAAATTTAAAAATTTGGAAAATTCTTCAGAATTTCAAAATTCCTTAAAAATTTTCCAAATTTTAAAAATTTTCGAAATTTTGAAAATTTCCAAAATTTTGAAATTTTTTTGACCCTCAGGTGAAAATTTTCAAAATTTCACGAGAATTTTGAAAATTTCAAAAATTTTTCAAAATTTTAAAAATTTTCAATAATTTTCAAAATTTTCAAAATTTTTAAATTTTGAAAATTTTTAAAATTTTCAAAATTTTCAAAATTTTCAAAATTTTCAAAATTTTGAAATTTTTTGAAAATTTTCAAAATTTTCAAAATTTTCAAAATTTTCAAAATTTTCAAAATTTTCAAAATTTTCAAAATTTCAAAATTTTCAAAATTTTCGAAATTTTGCAAAATTTTCAAAATTTTCAAAATTTTCAAAATTTTCAAAATTTTTCAAAATTTTCAAAATTTTCAAAATTTCAAAGATTTTCAAAATTCTCAAAATTTTCAAAATTTTCAAAATTTTCAAAATTTTCAAAAAATTTTCAAAATTTTCAAAATTTTCAAAATTTTCAAAATTTTCAAAATTTTCCAAATTTTCAAAATTTTCGAAATTTTCAAAATTTTCAAAATTTTCAAAATTTTCAAAATTTTCAAAATTTTCAAAAATTTCAAAATTTTCAAAATTTTCAAAATTTTCAAAATTTTTTCCCAAAATTTTCAAAATTTTCAAAATTTCAAAAATTTTCGAAAATTTTCAAAATTTTCAAAATTTTCAAAATTTTCAAAATTTTCAAAATTTTCAAAATTTTCAAAATTTTCAAAATTTTCAAAATTTCAAAAATTTCAAAAATTTCAAATATTTTCAAAATTTTCAAAATTTTCAAAATTTTCAAGTTTTCAAAATTTTCAAAATTTTTAAAATTTTCAAAATTTTCAAAATTTTCAAAATTTTCAGAATTTTCAAAATTTTCAAAATTTTCAAAATTTTCAAAATTTTGAAAATTTTAAAAATTTTCAAAATTTTTGAAAATTTTTAAAATTTTCAAAATTTTCAAAATTTTCAAAATTTTGAAAATTTTGAAAATTTTGAAAATTTTGAAAATTTTCAAAATTTTCAAAATTTTCAAAAGTTTTGTAAAATTTTCAAAATTTTGAAAATTTTGAAAATTTTCAAAATTTTTGAAAATTTTTAAAAATTTTAAAAATTTTCAAAATTTTGAAAATTTTTAAAATTTTGAAAATTTTAAAAATTTTGAAAATTTTCAAAATTTTGGAAATTTTGAAAATTTTCAAAATTTTAAAATTTTGAAAATTTTTAAAATTTTGAAAATTTTGAAAATTTTGAAAATTTGGAAAATTTTGAAAATTTCAAAATTTTCAAAATTTTGAAAATTTTAAAATTTTAAAATTTTAAAATTTTGAAAATTTTAAAATTTTCAAAATTTTGAAAATTTTGAAAATTTTGAAAATTTTGGAAATTTTGAAAATTTTGAAAATTTTGAAAATTTTGAAATTTTGAAAATTTTGAAAAATTTGAAAATTTTTGGAAATTTTGAAAATTTTAAAATTTTGGAAATTTTGAAAATTTTGGAAATTTTGAAAATTTTGGAAATTTTGGAAATTTTAAAAATTTTCAAAATTTTCAAAATTTTCAAGATTTTAAAATTTTCAAAATTTTTCAAAATTTTGAAATTTTCGAAATTTTGAAAATTTTCAAAATTTTCAAAATTTTGAAAATTTTCAAAATTTTCAAATTTTGAAAATTTTCAAGTTTTCGAAATTTTGAAAATTTTCAAAATTTTGAAAATTTTCAAAATTTTGAAAATTTTCAAAATTTTCAAATTTTCGAAATTTTGAAAATTTTCAAAATTTTGAAAATTTTAAAAATTTCAAAATTTTCAAAATTTTCAAAATTTTTAAATTTGGAAAATTTTCAAAATTTTGGAAAATTTTCAAAATTTTCAAAATTTTCAAAATTTTCAAAATTTTCAAAATTTTCAAAATTTTGAAAATTTTCAAAATTTTCAAAATTTTCGAAATTTTGAAAATTTTCAAAATTTTCAAAATTTTGAAAATTTTCAAAATTTTCAAAATTTTCAAAAATTTAAAATTTTCAAAATTTTCAAAATTTTCAAAATTTTCAAAATTTTCAAAATTTTCAAAATTTTCAAAATTTTCAAAATTTTCGAAATTTTGAAAATTTTCGAAATTTTCAAAATTTTCAAAATTTTCAAAATTTTCAAATTTTCAAAATTTTCAAGGTTTTCAAAATTTTCAAAATTTTTAAAATTTTCCAAATTTTAAATTTTCAAAATTTTCAAAATTTTCAAAATTTTCAAAATTTTCAAAATTTTCAAAATTTTCAAAATTTTCAAAATTTTGAAAATTTTCAAAATTTTTCAAAATTTTCAAAATTTTCAAAATTTCAAAAAATTTTCAAAATTTTCAAAATTTTCTAAATTTTCAAAATTTTCAAAATTTTCAAAATTTTCAAAATTTTCAAAATTTTCAAAATTTCAAAATTTTGAAAATTTTGAAAATTTTGAAAATTTTTCAAAATTTTCAAAATTTTGAAAATTTGAAAATTTTAAAATTTTCAAAATTTTCAAAATTTTCAAAATTTTCAAAATTTTCAATTTTCAAAATTTTCAAAATTTTCAAAATTTTCAAAATTTTCAAAATTTTCAAAATTTTCAAAATTTTCAAAATTTTCAAAATTTTCGAAAATTTTCAAAATTTTCAAAATTTTCAAAATTTTCAAAATTTTCAAAATTTTCAAAATTTTCAAAATTTTCAAAGATTTTCAAAATTTTCAAAAATTTCAAAATTTTCAAAAATTTCAAAATTTTCAAAATTTTCAAAATTTTCAAAAATTTCAAGAATTTTCAAAATTTTCAAAATTTTGAAAAATTTTCAATGAAAATTTTCAAAATTTTGAAAATTTTCAAAATTTTGAAATTTGAAATTTTTGAAAATTTTGAAAATTTTCAAAATTTTCAAAATTTTTGAAAATTTTCAAAATTTTCAAAATTTTCAAAATTTTCAAAATTTTTAAAATTTTCAAAACTTTCAAAAATTTTCAAAATTTTCAAAATTTTCAAAATTTCAAAATTTTCAAAATTTTCAAAATTTTCAAAATTTCAAAATTTTCCAAATTTTTCAAAAAAATTTTCAAAATTTTCAAAATTTTCAAAATTTCAAAATTTTCAAAATTTTCAAAATTTTCAAAATTTTGAAAATTTTCAAAATTTTCAAAATTTTCCAAATTTTCAAAATTTTCAAAATTTTCAAAATTTTCAAAATTTTCAAAATTTTCAAAATTTTCAAAATTTTCAAAATTTTCAAAATAAAATTTTGAAAATTTTCAAAATTTTCAAAATTTTCAAAAATTTCAAAATTTTCAAAATTTTCAAAATTTTCAAAATTTTCAAATTTTCAAAATTTTCAAAATTTTCAAAATTTTCAAAATTTTCAAAATTTTCAAATTTTCAAAATTTTCAAAATTTTCAAAATTTTCAAAATTTTCAAAATTTTCAAAATTTTCAAAATTTTCAAAATTTTCAAAAATTTTCAAAATTTTCAAAATTTTCAAAATTTTCAAAATTTTTCAAATTTTCAAAATTTTCAAAATTTTCAAAATTTTCAAAATTTTCAAAATTTTCAAAATTTTCAAAATTTTCAAAATTTTCAAAATTTTCAAAATTTTCAAAATTTTCAAAATTTTCAAAATTTTCAAAATTTTCAAAATTTTCAAAATTTTCAAAATTTTCAAAATTTTCAAAATTTTCAAAATTTTCAAAATTTTCAAAATTTTCAAAATTTTCAAATTTTCAAAATTTTCAAAATTTTCAAAATTTTCAAAATTTTCAAAATTTTCAAAATTTTCAAAATTTCAAAATTTTCAAAATTTTCAAAATTTCAAAAATTTCAAAATTTTCAAAATTTTCAAAATTTTCTAAAAATTTCAAAATTTTCAAAATTTTCAAAATTTTCAAAATTTTCAAAATTTTCAAAATTTTCAAAATTTTCAAAATTTTCAAAATTTCAAAATTTTCAAAATTTTCAAAATTTTCAAAAATTTCAAAATTTCAAAAATTTTCAAAATTTTCAAAATTTTCAAAATTTTCAAAATTTTCAAAATTTTCAAAATTTTCAAAATTTTCAAAATTTTCAAAATTTTCAAAATTTTCAAAATTTTCAAAATTTTCAAAATTTTCAAAATTTTCAAAATTTTCAAAATTTTCAAAATTTTCAAAATTTTCAAAATTTTCAAAATTTTCAAAATTTTTCAAAATTTTCAAAATTTTCAAAATTTTCAAAATTTTCAAAATTTTCAAAATTTTCAAAATTTTCAAAATTTTCAAAATTTTCAAAATTTTCAAAATTTTCAAAATTTTAAAAATTTCAAAATTTTCAAAATTTTCAAAATTTTCTAAAATTTTCAAAATTTTCAAAATTTTCAAAATTTTCAAAATTTTCAAAATTTTCAAAATTTTCAAAATTTTCAAAATTTTCAAAATTTTCAAAATTTTCAAAATTTTCAAAAATTTTCAAAATTTTCAAAATTTTCAAAATTTTCAAAATTTTCAAAAATTTCAAAAATTTCAAAATTTTCAAAATTTTCAAATTTTCAAAATTTTCAAAATTTTCAAAATTTTCAAAATTTTCAAAATTTTCAAAATTTTCAAAATTTTCAAAATTTTCAAAATTTTCAAAATTTTCAAAATTTTCAAAATTTTCAAAATTTTCAAAATTTTCAAATTTTCAAAATTTTCAAAATTTTCAAAATTTTCAAAATTTTCAAAATTTTCAAAATTTTCAAAATTTTCAAAATTTTCAAAATTTTCAAAATTTTCAAAATTTTCAAAATTTTCAAAATTTTCAAAATTTTCAAAAATTTTCAAAATTTTCAAAATTTTCAAAATTTTCAAAATTTTCAAAATTTTCAAAATTTTCAAAATTTTCAAAATTTTCAAAATTTTCAAAATTTTCAAAATTTTCAAAATTTTCAAATTTTCAAAATTTTCAAAATTTTCAAAATTTTCAAATTTTCAAAATTTTCAAAATTTTCAAAATTTTCAAAATTTTCAAATTTTCAAAATTTTCAAAATTTTCAAAATTTTCAAATTTTCAAAATTTCAAAATTTTCAAAATTTTCAAAATTTTCAAAATTTTCAAAATTTTCAAAATTTTCAAAATTTTCAAAATTTTCAAAATTTTTTCAAATTTTCAAAATTTTTCAAAATTTTCAAAATTTTCAAAATTTTTCAAAATTTTCAAAATTTTCAAAATTTTCAAAATTTTTCCAAATTTTCAAAATTTTCAAAATTTTCAAAATTTTCAAAATTTTCAAAATTTTCAAAATTTTCAAAATTTTCAAAATTTTCAAAATTTTCAAAATTTTCAAAATTTTCAAAATTTTCAAAATTTTCAAAATTTTCAAAATTTTCAAAATTTTCAAAATTTTCAAAATTTTCAAAATTTTCAAAATTTTCAAAATTTTCAAAATTTTCAAAATTTTCAAAATTTTCAAAATTTTCAAAATTTTCAAAATTTTCAAAATTTTCAAAATTTTCAAAATTTTCAAAATTTTCAAAATTTTCAAAATTTTCAAAATTTTCAAAATTTTCAAAATTTTCAAAATTTTCAAAATTTTTTTCAAAATTTTCAAAATTTTCAAAATTTTCAAAATTTTCAAATTTTCAAAATTTTCAAAATTTTCAAAATTTTCAAAATTTTCAAAATTTTCAAAATTTCAAAATTTTCAAAATTTTCAAAATTTTCAAAATTTTCAAATTTTCAAAATTTTCAAAATTTTCAAAATTTTCAAAATTTTCAAAATTTTCAAAATTTTCAAAATTTTCAAAATTTTCAAAATTTTCAAAATTTTCAAAATTTTCAAAATTTTCAAAATTTTCAAAATTTTCAAAATTTTCAAAATTTTCAAAATTTTCAAAATTTTCAAAATTTTCAAAATTTTCAAAATTTTCAAAATTTTCAAAATTTTCAAAATTTTCAAAATTTTCAAAATTTTCAAAATTTTCAAAATTTTCAAAATTTTCAAAATTTTCAAAATTTTCAAAATTTTCAAAATTTTCAAAATTTTCAAAATTTTCAAAATTTTCAAAATTTTCAAAATTTTCAAATTTTCAAAATTTTCAAAATTTTCAAAATTTTCAAAATTTTCAAAATTTTCAAAATTTTCAAAATTTTCAAAATTTTCAAAATTTTCAAAATTTTCAAAATTTTCAAAAATTTTCAAAATTTTCAAAATTTTCAAAATTTTCAAAATTTTCAAAATTTTCAAAATTTTCAAAATTTTCAAATTTTCAAAATTTTCAAAATTTTCAAAATTTTCAAAATTTTCAAAATTTTCAAAATTTTCAAAATTTTCAAAATTTTCAAAATTTTCAAAATTTTCAAAATTTTCAAAATTTTCAAAATTTTCAAAATTTTTTCAAAATTTTCAAAATTTTCAAAATTTTCAAAATTTTCAAAATTTTCAAAATTTTCAAAATTTTCAAAATTTTCAAAATTTTCAAAATTTTCAAAATTTTCAAAATTTTCAAAATTTTCAAATTTTCAAAATTTTCAAATTTTCAAAATTTTCAAAATTTTCAAAATTTTCAAAATTTTCAAAATTTTCAAAATTTTCAAAATTTTCAAAATTTTCAAAATTTTTCAAAATTTTCAAAATTTTCAAAATTTCGTAAAATTTTCAAAATTTTCAAAATTTTCAAAATTTTCAAAATTTTCAAAATTTTCAAAATTTTCAAAATTTTCAAAATTTTCAAAATTTTCAAAATTTTCAAAATTTTCAAAATTTTCAAAATTTTCAAAATTTTCAAAATTTTCAAAATTTTCAAAATTTTCAAAATTTTCAAAATTTTCAAAATTTTCAAAATTTTCAAAATTTTCAAAATTTTCAAAAATTTCAAAATTTTCAAAATTTTCAAATTTTCAAAATTTTCAAAATTTTCAAAATTTTCAAAATTTTCAAAATTTTCAAAATTTTCAAAATTTTCAAAATTTTCAAAATTTTCAAAATTTTCAAAATTTTCAAAATTTTCAAAATTTTCAAAATTTTCAAAATTTTCAAAATTTTCAAAATTTTCAAAATTTTCAAAATTTTCAAAATTTTCAAAATTTTCAAAATTTTCAAAATTTCAAAATTTTCAAAATTTTCAAAATTTTCAAAATTTTCAAAATTTTCAAAATTTTCAAAATTTTTCAAAATTTTCAAAATTTTCAAAATTTTCAAAATTTTCAAAATTTTCAAAATTTTCAAAATTTTCAAAATTTTCAAAATTTTCAAAATTTTCAAAATTTTCAAAATTTTCAAAATTTTCAAAATTTTCAAAATTTTCAAAATTTTCAAAATTTTCAAAATTTTCAAAATTTTCAAAATTTTCAAAATTTTCAAAATTTTCAAAATTTTCAAAATTTTCAAAATTTTCAAAATTTTTAAAATTTTCAAAATTTTCAAAATTTTCAAAATTTTCAAAATTTTCAAAATTTTCAAAATTTTCAAAATTTTCAAAATTTTCAAAATTTTCAAAATTTTCAAAATTTTCAAAATTTTCAAAAATTTTCAAAATTTTCAAAATTTTCAAAATTTTCAAAATTTTCAAAATTTTCAAAATTTTCAAAAATTTTCAAAATTTTCAAAATTTTCAAAATTTTCAAAATTTTCAAAATTTTCAAAATTTTCAAAATTTTCAAAATTTTCAAAATTTTCAAAATTTTCAAAATTTTCAAAATTTTCAAAATTTTCAAAATTTTCAAAATTTCAAAATTTTCAAAATTTTCAAAATTTTCAAAATTTTCAAATTTTCAAAATTTTCAAAATTTTCAAAATTTTCAAAATTTTCAAAATTTTCAAAATTTTCAAAATTTTAAAAATTTTCAAAATTTTCAAAATTTTCAAAATTTTCAAAATTTTCAAAATTTTCAAAATTTTCAAAATTTTCAAAATTTTCAAAATTTTCAAAATTTTCAAAATTTTCAAATTTTTCAAAATTTTCAAAATTTTCAAAATTTTCAAAATTTTCAAAATTTTCAAAATTTTCAAAATTTTCAAAATTTTCAAAATTTTCAAAATTTTCAAAATTTTCAAAATTTTCAAAATTTTCAAAATTTTCAAAATTTTCAAAATTTTCAAAATTTTCAAAATTTTCAAAATTTTCAAAATTTTCAAAATTTTCAAAATTTTCAAAATTTTCAAAATTTTCAAAATTTTCAAAATTTTCAAAATTTTCAAAATTTTCAAAATTTTCAAAATTTTCAAAATTTTCAAAATTTTCAAAATTTTCAAAATTTTCAAATTTTTCAAATTTTCAAAATTTTCAAAATTTTCAAAATTTTCAAAATTTTCAAAATTTTCAAAATTTTCAAAATTTTCAAAATTTTCAAAATTTTCAAAATTTTCAAAATTTTCAAAATTTTCAAAATTTTCAAAATTTTCAAAATTTTCAAAATTTTCAAAATTTTCAAAATTTTCAAAATTTTCAAAATTTTCAAATTTTCAAAATTTTCAAAATTTTCAAATTTTCAAAATTTTCAAAATTTTCAAAATTTTCAAAATTTTCAAAATTTTCAAAATTTTCAAAAATTTTCAAAAATTTTCAAAATTTTTCAAAATTTTCAAAATTTTCAAAATTTTCAAAATTTTCAAAATTTTCAAAATTTTCAAAATTTTCAAAATTTTCAAAATTTTCAAAATTTTCAAAATTTTCAAAATTTTCAAAATTTTCAAAATTTTCAAAATTTTCAAAATTTTCAAAATTTTCAAAATTTTCAAAATTTTCAAAATTTTCAAAATTTTCAAAATTTTCAAAATTTTCAAAATTTTCAAAATTTTCAAAATTTTCAAAATTTTCAAAATTTTCAAAATTTTCAAAATTTTCAAAATTTTCAAAATTTTCAAAATTTTCAAAATTTTCAAAATTTTCAAAATTTTCAAAATTTTCAAAATTTTCAAAATTTTCAAAATTTTCAAATTTTCAAAATTTTCAAATTTTCAAAATTTTCAAAATTTTCAAAATTTTCAAAATTTCAAAATTTTCAAAATTTTCAAATTTTCAAAATTTTCAAAATTTTCAAAATTTTCAAAATTTTCAAAATTTTCAAAATTTTCAAAATTTTCAAAATTTTCAAAATTTTCAAAATTTTCAAAATTTTCAAAATTTTCAAAATTTTTCAAAATTTTCAAAATTTTCAAAATTTTCAAAATTTTCAAAATTTTCAAAATTTTCAAAATTTTCAAAATTTTCAAAATTTTCTAAAAATTTCAAAATTTTCAAAATTTTCAAAATTTTCAAAATTTTCAAAATTTTCAAAATTTTCAAAATTTTCAAAATTTTCAAAATTTTCAAAATTTTCAAAATTTTCAAAATTTTCAAAATTTTCAAAATTTTCAAAATTTTCAAAATTTTCAAAATTTTCAAAATTTTCAAAATTTTCAAAATTTTCAAAATTTTCAAAATTTTCAAAATTTTCAAAATTTTCAAAATTTTCAAAATTTTCAAAATTTTCAAAATTTTCAAAATTTTCAAAATTTTCAAAATTTTCAAAATTTTCAAAATTTTCAAAATTTTCAAAAATTTTCAAAATTTTCAAAATTTTCAAAATTTTCAAAATTTTCAAAATTTTCAAAATTTTTCAAAATTTTCAAAATTTTCAAAATTTTCAAATTTTCAAAATTTTCAAAATTTTCAAAATTTTCAAAATTTTCAAAATTTTCAAAATTTTCAAAATTTTCAAAATTTTCAAAATTTTCAAAATTTTCAAAATTTTCAAAATTTTCAAAATTTTCAAAATTTTCAAAATTTTCAAAATTTTCAAAATTTTCAAAATTTTCAAAATTTTCAAAATTTTCAAAATTTTCAAAATTTTCAAAATTTTCAAAATTTTCAAAATTTTTTCAAAATTTTCAAAATTTTCAAAATTTTCAAAATTTTCAAAATTTTCAAAATTTTCAAAATTTTCAAAATTTTCAAAATTTTCAAAATTTTCAAAATTTTCAAAATTTTCAAAATTTTCAAAATTTTTTTTCAAAATTTTCAAAATTTTCAAAATTTTCAAAATTTTCAAAATTTTCAAATTTTCAAAATTTTCAAAATTTTCAAAATTTTCAAAATTTTCAAAATTTTCAAAATTTTCAAAATTTTCAAAATTTTCAAAATTTTCAAAATTTTCAAAATTTTCAAAATTTTCAAAATTTTCAAAATTTTCAAAATTTTCAAAATTTTCAAATTTTCAAAATTTTCAAAATTTTCAAAATTTTCAAAATTTTCAAAATTTTCAAAATTTTCAAAATTTTCAAAATTTTCAAAATTTTCAAAATTTTCAAAATTTTCAAAATTTTCAAAATTTTCAAAATTTTCAAAATTTTCAAAATTTTCAAAATTTTCAAAATTTTTCAAAATTTTCAAAATTTTCAAAATTTTCAAAATTTTCAAAATTTTTTTTCAAAATTTTCAAAATTTTCAAAATTTTCAAAATTTTCAAAATTTTCAAAATTTTCAAAATTTTTTCAAAATTTTCAAAATTTTCAAAATTTTCAAAATTTTCAAAATTTTCAAAATTTTCAAAATTTTCAAAATTTTCAAAATTTTCAAAATTTTCAAAATTTTCAAAATTTTCAAAATTTTCAAAATTTTCAAAATTTTCAAAATTTTCAAAATTTTCAAAATTTTCAAATTTTCAAAATTTTCAAAATTTTCAAAATTTTCAAAATTTTCAAAATTTTCAAAATTTTCAAAATTTTCAAAATTTTCAAAATTTTCAAAATTTTCAAAATTTTCAAAATTTTCAAAATTTTCAAAATTTTCAAAATTTTCAAAATTTTCAAAATTTTTTCAAAATTTTCAAAATTTTCAAAATTTTCAAAATTTTCAAAATTTTTTCAAAATTTTCAAAATTTTCAAAATTTTCAAAATTTTCAAAATTTTCAAAATTTTCAAAATTTTCAAAATTTTCAAAATTTTCAAAATTTTCAAATTTTTTTCAAAATTTTCAAAATTTTCAAAATTTTCAAAATTTTCAAAATTTTCAAAATTTTCAAAATTTTCAAAAATTTTCAAAATTTTCAAAATTTTCAAAATTTTCAAAATTTTCAAAATTTTCAAAATTTTCAAAATTTTCAAAATTTTCAAAATTTTCAAAATTTTCAAAATTTTCAAAATTTTCAAAATTTTCAAAAAATTTCAAAATTTTCAAAATTTTCAAAATTTTCAAAATTTTCAAAATTTTCAAAATTTTCAAAATTTTCAAAATTTTCAAAATTTTCAAAATTTTCAAAATTTTCAAAATTTTCAAAATTTTCAAAATTTTCAAAATTTTTTCAAAGTTTTCAAATTTCAAAATTTTCAAAATTTTCAAAAATTTTCAAAATTTTCAAAATTTTCAAAATTTTCAAAATTTTCAAAATTTTCAAAATTTTCAAAATTTTCAAAATTTTCAAAATTTTCAAAATTTTCAAAATTTTCAAAATTTTCAAAATTTTCAAAATTTTCAAAATTTTCAAAATTTTCAAAATTTTCAAAATTTTCAAAATTTTCAAAATTTTCAAAATTTTCAAAATTTTCAAAATTTTCAAAATTTTCAAAATTTTCAAAATTTTCAAAATTTTCAAAATTTTCAAAATTTTCAAAATTTTCAAAATTTTCAAAATTTTCAAAATTTTCAAAATTTTCAAAATTTTCAAAATTTTCAAAATTTTCAAAATTTTCAAAATTTTCAAAATTTTCAAAATTTTCAAAATTTTCAAAATTTTTCAAAATTTTCAAAATTTTCAAAATTTTTCAAAATTTTCAAAATTTTCAAAATTTTCAAAATTTTCAAAATTTTCAAAATTTTCAAAATTTTCAAAATTTTTCAAAATTTTCAAAATTTTTCAAAATTTTCAAAATTTTCAAAATTTTCAAAATTTTCAAAATTTTCAAAATTTTCAAAATTTTCAAAATTTTCAAAATTTTCAAAATTTTCAAAATTTTCGAAAATTTTCAAAATTTTCAAAATTTTCAAAATTTTCAAAATTTTCAAAATTTTCAAAATTTTCAAAAATTTTTCAAAATTTTCAAAATTTTCAAAATTTTCAAAATTTTCAAAATTTTCAAAATTTTCAAAATTTTCAAAATTTTCAAAATTTTCAAAATTTTCAAAATTTTCAAAATTTTCAAAATTTTCAAAATTTTCAAAATTTTCAAAATTTTCAAAATTTTCAAAATTTTTCAAAATTTTCAAAATTTTCAAAATTTTCAAAATTTTCAAAATTTTCAAAATTTTCAAAATTTTCAAAATTTTCAAAATTTTCAAAATTTTCAAAATTTTCAAAATTTTCAAAATTTTCAAAATTTTCAAAATTTTCAAAATTTTCAAAATTTTCAAAATTTTCAAAATTTTCAAAATTTTCAAAATTTTCAAAATTTTCAAAATTTTCAAAATTTTCAAAATTTTCAAAATTTTCAAAATTTTCAAAATTTTCAAAATTTTAAAATTTTCAAAATTTTCAAAATTTTCAAAATTTTCAAAATTTTCAAAATTTTCAAAATTTTCAAAATTTTCAAAATTTTCAAAATTTTCAAAATTTTCAAAATTTTCAAAATTTTCAAAATTTTCAAAATTTTCAAAATTTTCAAAATTTTTTCAAAATTTTCAAAATTTTCAAAATTTTCAAAATTTTCAAAATTTTCAAAATTTTCAAAATTTTCAAAATTTTTCAAAATTTTCAAAATTTTCAAAATTTTCAAATTTTCAAAATTTTAAAAATTTTCAAAATTTTCAAAATTTTCAAAATTTTCAAAATTTTCAAAATTTTCAAAATTTTCAAAATTTTCAAAATTTTCAAAAATTTTCAAAATTTTCAAAATTTTCAAAATTTTCAAAATTTTCAAAATTTTCAAAATTTTCAAAATTTTCAAAATTTTCAAAATTTTCAAAATTTTCAAAATTTTCAAAATTTTCAAAATTTTCAAAATTTTCAAAATTTTCAAAATTTTCAAAATTTTCAAAATTTTCAAAATTTTCAAAATTTTCAAAATTTTCAAAATTTTCAAAATTTTCAAAATTTTCAAAATTTTCAAAATTTTCAAAATTTTCAAAATTTTCAAAATTTTCAAAATTTTCAAAATTTTCAAAATTTTTTCAAAATTTTCAAAATTTTCAAAATTTTCAAAATTTTCAAAATTTTCAAAATTTTCAAAATTTTCAAAATTTTCAAAATTTTCAAAATTTTCAAAATTTTCAAAATTTTCAAAATTTTCAAAATTTTCAAAATTTTCAAAATTTTCAAAATTTTCAAAATTTTCAAAATTTTCAAAATTTTCAAAATTTTCAAAATTTTTCAAAATTTTCAAAATTTTCAAAATTTTCAAAATTTTCAAAATTTTCAAAATTTTCAAAATTTTCAAAAATTTTCAAAATTTTCAAAATTTTCAAAATTTTCAAAATTTTCAAAATTTTCAAAATTTTCAAAATTTTCAAAATTTTCAAAATTTTCAAAATTTTCAAAATTTTCAAAATTTTCAAAATTTTCAAAAATTTTCAAAATTTTCAAAATTTTCAAAATTTTCAAAATTTTTTCAAAATTTTCAAAATTTTCAAAATTTTCAAAATTTTCAAAATTTTCAAAATTTTCAAAATTTTCAAAATTTTCAAAATTTTCAAAATTTTCAAAATTTTCAAAATTTTCAAAATTTTCAAAATTTTCAAAATTTTCAAAATTTTCAAAATTTTCAAAATTTTCAAAATTTTCAAAATTTTCAAAATTTTCAAAATTTTTCAAAATTTTCAAAATTTTCAAAATTTTCAAAATTTTTCAAAATTTTCAAAATTTTCAAAATTTTCAAAATTTTCAAAATTTTCAAAATTTTCAAAATTTTCAAAATTTTCAAAATTTTCAAAATTTTCAAAATTTTCAAAATTTTCAAAATTTTCAAAATTTTCAAAATTTTCAAAATTTTCAAAATTTTCAAAATTTTCAAAATTTTCAAAATTTTCAAAATTTTCAAAATTTTCAAAATTTTCAAAATTTTCAAAATTTTCAAAATTTTCAAAATTTTCAAAATTTTCAAAATTTTCAAAATTTTCAAAATTTTCAAAATTTTCAAAATTTTCAAAATTTTCAAAATTTTCAAAATTTTCAAAATTTTTCAAAATTTTCAAAATTTTCAAAATTTTCAAAATTTTTAAAATTTTCAAAATTTTCAAAATTTTCAAAATTTTCAAAATTTTCAAAATTTTCAAAATTTTCAAAATTTTTCAAAATTTTCAAAATTTTCAAAATTTTCAAAATTTTCAAAATTTTCAAAATTTTCAAAAATTTCAAAAATTTTCAAAATTTTCAAAATTTTCAAAATTTTCAAAATTTTCAAAATTTTTTCAAAATTTTCAAAAATTTTCAAAATTTTCAAAATTTTCAAAATTTTCAAAATTTTCAAAATTTTCAAAATTTTCAAAATTTTCAAAATTTTCAAAATTTTCAAAATTTTCAAAATTTTCAAAATTTTCAAAATTTTCAAAATTTTCAAAAATTTTCAAAATTTTCAAAATTTTCAAAATTTTCAAAATTTTCAAAATTTTCAAAATTTTCAAAATTTTCAAAATTTTCAAAATTTTCAAAATTTTCAAAATTTTCAAAATTTTCAAAATTTTTTTCAAAATTTTCAAAATTTTCAAAATTTTCAAAATTTTCAAAATTTTCAAAATTTTCAAAATTTTCAAAATTTTCAAAATTTTCAAAATTTTCAAAATTTTCAAAATTTTCAAAATTTTCAAAATTTTCAAAATTTTCAAAATTTTCAAAATTTTCAAAATTTTTTTCAAAAATTTTCAAAATTTTCAAAATTTTTTTCAAAATTTTCAAAATTTTCAAAATTTTCAAAATTTTCAAAATTTTCAAAATTTTTTTCAAAATTTTCAAAATTTTTTCAAAATTTTCAAAATTTTCAAAATTTTCAAAATTTTCAAAATTTTCAAAAATTTTCAAAATTTTCAAAATTTTCAAAATTTTCAAAATTTTCAAAATTTTCAAAATTTTCAAAATTTTCAAAATTTTCAAAATTTTAAAAATTTTCAAAATTTTCAAAATTTTCAAAATTTTCAAAATTTTCAAAATTTTCGAAAATTTTCAAAATTTTCAAAATTTTTCAAAATTTTCAAAATTTTCAAAATTTTCAAAATTTTCAAAATTTTCAAAATTTTCAAAATTTTCAAAATTTTCAAAATTTTCAAAATTTTCAAAATTTTCAAAATTTTCAAAATTTTCAAAATTTTCAAAATTTTCAAAATTTTCAAAATTTTCAAAATTTTCAAAATTTTCAAAATTTTCAAAATTTTCAAAATTTTCAAAATTTTCAAAATTTTCAAAATTTTCAAAATTTTCAAAATTTTCAAAATTTTCAAAATTTTCAAAATTTTCAAAATTTTCAAAATTTTAAAAATTTTCAAATTTTTTTCAAAATTTTCAAAATTTTCAAAATTTTCAAAATTTTCAAAATTTTCAAAATTTTCAAAATTTTCAAAATTTTCAAAATTTTCAAAATTTTCAAAATTTTCAAAATTTTCAAAATTTTCAAAATTTTCAAAATTTTCAAAATTTTCAAAATTTTCAAAATTTTCAAAATTTTCAAAATTTTCAAAATTTTCAAAAAATTTCAAAATTTTCAAAATTTTCAAAATTTTCAAAATTTTCAAAATTTTTCAAAATTTTCAAAATTTTCAAAATTTTCAAAATTTTCAAAATTTTTCAAAATTTTCAAAATTTTCAAAATTTTCAAAATTTTCAAAATTTTCAAAATTTTCAAAATTTTCAAAATTTTCAAAATTTTCAAAATTTTCAAAATTTTCAAAATTTTCAAAATTTTTCAAAATTTTCAAAATTTTTCAAAATTTTCAAAATTTTCAAAATTTTCAAAATTTTCAAAATTTTCAAAATTTTCAAAATTTTCAAAATTTTCAAAATTTTCAAAATTTTCAAAATTTTCAAAATTTTCAAAATTTTCAAAATTTTCAAAATTTTCAAAATTTTGAAAAAATTTTCAAAATTTTCAAAATTTTCAAAATTTTCAAAATTTTCAAAATTTTCAAAATTTTCAAAATTTTCAAAATTTTCAAAATTTTCAAAAATTTCAAAATTTTCAAAATTTTCAAAATTTTCAAAATTTTCAAAATTTTCAAAATTTTCAAAATTTTCAAAATTTTCAAAATTTTCAAAATTTTCAAAATTTTCAAAATTTTCAAAATTTTCAAAATTTTCAAAATTTTCAAAATTTTCAAAATTTTCAAAATTTTCAAAATTTTCAAAATTTTCAAAATTTTCAAAATTTTCAAAATTTTCAAAATTTTCAAAATTTTCAAAATTTTGAAAAATTTTCAAAATTTTCAAAATTTTCAAAATTTTCAAAATTTTCAAAATTTTCAAAATTTTCAAAATTTTCAAAATTTTCAAAATTTTCAAAATTTTCAAAATTTTTCAAAATTTTCAAAATTTTCAAAATTTTTCAAAATTTTCAAAATTTTCAAAATTTTAAAATTTTTCAAAATTTTCAAAATTTTCAAAATTTTCAAAATTTTCAAAATTTTCAAAATTTTGAAAAATTTTCAAAATTTTCAAAATTTTCAAAATTTTCAAAATTTTCAAAATTTTTCAAAATTTTCAAAATTTTCAAAATTTTCAAAATTTTCAAAATTTTCAAAATTTTTTTTTCAAAATTTTTCAAAATTTTCAAAATTTTCAAAATTTTTTCAAAATTTTCAAAATTTTCAAAATTTTCAAAATTTTCAAAATTTTTCAAAATTTTCAAAATTTTCAAAATTTTCAAAATTTTAAAAATTTTCAAAATTTTGAAAATTTTCAAAATTTTCAAAATTTTCAAAATTTTCAAAATTTTCAAAATTTTCAAAATTTTCAAAATTTTCAAAATTTTCAAAATTTTGAAAATTTTCAAAATTTTCGAAAATTTTCAAAATTTTCAAAATTTTCAAAATTTTCAAAATTTTGAAAATTTTCAAAATTTTCAAAAATTTTAAAAAATTTTAAAATTTTCAAAATTTTGAAAATTTTCAAAATTTTCAAAATTTTCAAAATTTTCAAATTTTTAAAAATTTGAAAATTTTCAAAATTTTCAAAATTTTCAAAATTTTGAAAATTTTCAAAATTTTAAAAATTTCAAAATTTTCAAATTTTTAAAAATTTTCAAAATTTTCAAAATTTTCAAATTTTTTCGAAAATTTTGAAATTTTTAAAAATTTTCAAAATTTTAATTCAAAATTTTAAAAATTTTCAAAATTTTGAAAATTTTAAAAATTTTGAAAATTTTGAAAATTTTAAAAATTTTGAAAATTTTGAAAATTTTAAAAAATTTTGAAAATTTAAAAAATTTTAAAATTTTGAAAATTTTGAAAATTTTGAAAATTTTGAAAATTTTGAAAATTTTGAAAATTTTCTAAATTTTGAAAATTTTGAAAATTTTGAAAATTTTGAAAATTTTGAAAATTTTGAAAATTTTGAAAATTTTGAAAATTTCGAAAATTTTGAAAATTTTGAAAATTTTGAAAATTTTGAAAAAATTTAAAGAATTTTGAAAATTTTGAAAATTTTAAAAAATTTTGAAAATTTTGAAATTTTGAAAATTTTGAAAATTTTGAAAATTTTGAAAATTTTGAAAAATTTGATTTGAAATTTTGAAAATTTTGAAAATTTTGAAAATTTTGAAATTTTTAAAATTTTGAAAATTTTGAAAATTTTGAAAATTTTGAAAATTTTTGAAAATTTTGAAAATTTTGAAAATTTTGAAAATTTTGAAATTTTTTGAAAATTTTGAAAATTTTGAAAATTTTGAAAATTTTGAAAATTTTGAAAATTTTGAAAATTTTGAAAATTTTTAAAAATTTTGAAAATTTTGAAAAATTTTGAAAATTTTGAAAATTTTAAAAATTTTGAAAATTTTGAAAATTTTGAAAATTTTGAAATTTTTAAATTTTGAAAATTTTGAAAATTTTGAAAATTTTGAAAATTTTGAAAATTTTGAAAATTTTGAAAATTTTGAAAATTTTGAAAATTTTGAAAATTTTGAAAATTTTGAAAATTTTCAAAATTTTCAAAATTTTGAAAATTTTCAAAATTTTGAAAATTTTTAAAAATTTTGAAAATTTTGAAAATTTTCAAAATTTTCAAAATTTTGAAAATTTTGAAAATTTTGAAAATTTTGAAAATTTTCAAAATTTTCAAAAATTTTCAAAATTTTCAAAATTTTCAAAAATTTTCAAAATTTTCAAAATTTTTAAAATTTTCAAAATTTTAAAAATTTTCAAAATTTTCAAAATTTTCAAAATTTTCAAAATTTTCAAATTTTCAAAATTTTCAAAATTTTCAAAATTTTCAAATTTTCAAAAATTTTAAAAATTTCAAATTTTTTAAAATTTTCAAAATTTTGAAAATTTTGAAAATTTTCAAAATTTTCAAATTTTGAAAATTTTTTGAAAATTTTCAAAATTTTTTAAAATTTTCAAAATTTTGAAAATTTTGAAAATTTTGAAATTTTAAAAATTTTGAAAATTTAGAAATTTTAAAAATTTTGAAAATTTTGAAAATTTTTGAAAATTTTGAAAATTTTGAAATTTTAAAATTTTGAAAATTTTGAAAATTTTGAAAATTTTGAAAATTTTGAATTTAATTTTAAAAATTTTGAAAATTTTGAAAATTTTGAAAATTTTGAAAATTTTGAAAATTTTGAAAATTTTGAAAATTTTGAAAATTTCAAAAATTTTGAAAATTTTGAAAATTTTGAAAATTTTGAAAATTTTGAAAATTTTGAAAATTTTGAAAATTTTGAAAATTTTGAAAATTTTGAAATTTTGAAAATTTTGAAAATTTTGAAAATTTAATTGAAAATTTTGATCGAAAATTTTGAAAATTTTGAAAATTTTGAAAATTTGTTTGAAAATTTTGAAAATTTTGAATTTTTGAAAATTTTGAAAATTTTGAAAATTTTGAAAATTTTGAAATTGAAAATTTTGAAAATTTTGAAAATTTTTGAAAATTTTGAAAATTTTGAAAATTTTGAAAATTTTGAAATAAAATTTGAAAATTTTGAAAATTTAGAAATTTTAAAAATTTTGAAAAATTTTGAAAATTTTGAAAATTTTGAAAATTTTGAAAATTTTGAAAATGATTGAAATTTTGAAAAATTTTGAAAATTTTGAAAATTTTGAAGTTTGAAAATTTTGAAATATTTTGATGAAATTTTGAAAATTTTGAAAAATTTGAAAATTTTATTTGAAATTTAAAAAATTTTGAAAATTTTGAAAAATTTTGAAAAATTTAAAAAATTTTGAAAATTTTGAAAATTTTGAAAATTTTTGAAAATTTTGAAAATTTTGAAAATTTTGAAAATTTTGAAAATTTTGAAAATTTTGAAAATTTTGAAAATTTTGAAAATTTTGAAAATTTTGAAAATTTTGAAAATTTTAAAATTTTGAAAAATTTTGAAAATTTTGAAAATTTTGAAAATTTTGAAAATTTTGAAAATTTTGAAAATTTCAAAAAAAATTTTGAAAATTTTGAAAATTTTGAAAATTTTAAAAATTTTGAAAATTTTGAAAATTTTGAAAATTTTGAAAATTTTGAAAATTTTGAAAATTTTTGAAAATTTTGAAAATTTTAAAAAAAATTTTGAAAATTTTGAAAATTTTGAAAATTTTGAAAATTTTGAAAATTTTAAAAAATTTTGAAAATTTTGAAAATTTTGAAAAATTTGAAAATTTTAAAAATTTTTGAAAATTTTGAAAATTTTGAAATTTTGAAAATTTTGAAAATTTTGAAAATTTTGAAAATTTTGAAAATTTTGAAAATTTTGAAAATTTTGAAAATTTTGAAAATTTTGAAAATTTTAAAAAAAAATTTTGAAAATTTTGAAAATTTTGAAAATTTTGAAAATTTTGAAAATTTTGAAAAATTTGAAAATTTTGAAAATTTTGAAAATTTTGAAAATTTTGAAAATTTTGAAAATTTTGAAAATTTTGAAAATTTTGAAAATTTTGAAAATTTTGAAAATTTTTGAAAATTTTGAAAATTTTGAAAATTTTGAAAATTTTGAAAATTTTGGAAAATTTTGAAAATTTTCAAAATTTTGAAAATTTTTAAAAATTTTGAAAATTTTGAAAAAATTTTGAAAATTTTAAAATTTTGAAAATTTTGAAAATTTTTCAAAATTTTGAAAATTTTGAAAATTTTCAAAATTTTGAAAATTTTCAAAATTTTGAAAATTTTCAAAATTTTCAAAATTTTCAAAATTTTCAAAATTTTCAAAATTTTCAAAATTTTCAAAATTTTCAAAATTTTCAAAATTTTCAAAATTTTTCAAAATTTTCAAATTTTTTCAAAATTTTCAAAATTTTCAAAATTTTCAAAATTTTCAAAAATTTTCAAATTTTCAAAATTTTCAAAATTTTCAAAATTTTCAAAATTTTCAAAATTTTCAAAATTTTCAAAATTTTCAAAATTTTCAAAATTTTCAAAATTTTCGAAAAATTTTCAAAATTTTCAAAATTTTCAAAATTTTCAAAATTTTCAAAATTTTCAAAATTTTCAAAATTTTCAAAATTTTCAAAATTTTCAAAATTTTCAAAATTTTCAAAATTTTCAAAATTTTCAAAATTTTCAAAATTTTCAAAATTTTCAAAATTTTCAAAATTTTCAAAATTTTCAAAATTTTCAAAATTTTCAAAATTTTCAAAATTTTCAAAATTTTCAAAATTTTCAAAATTTTCAAAATTTTTCAAAATTTTCAAAATTTTCAAAATTTTCAAAATTTTCAAAATTTTCAAAAAATTTTCAAAATTTTCAAAATTTTCAAAATTTTCAAAATTTTCAAAATTTTCAAAATTTTCAAAATTTTCAAAATTTTCAAAATTTTCAAAATTTTCAAAATTTTCAAAATTTTCAAAATTTTCAAAATTTTCAAATTTTCAAAATTTTCAAAATTTTCAAAATTTTCAAAATTTTCAAAATTTTCAAAATTTTCAAAATTTTCAAAATTTTCAAAATTTTCAAAATTTTCAAAATTTTCAAAATTTTCAAAATTTTCAAAATTTTCAAAATTTTCAAAATTTTCAAAATTTTCAAAATTTTGAAAATTTTCAAAATTTTCAAAATTTTCAAAATTTTCAAAATTTTCAAAAAATTTCAAAATTTTCAAAATTTTCAAAATTTTCAAAAATTTTCAAAATTTTCAAAATTTTCAAAATTTTTTTCAAAATTTTCAAAATTTTCAAAATTTTCAAAATTTTCAAAATTTTCAAAATTTTCAAAATTTTCAAAATTTTCAAAATTTTCAAAATTTTCAAAATTTTCAAAATTTTCAAAAAATTTTCAAAATTTTCAAAATTTTCAAAATTTTCAAAATTTTCAAAATTTTCAAAATTTTCAAAATTTTCAAAAATTTTCAAAATTTTCAAAATTTTCAAAATTTTCAAAATTTTCAAAATTTTCAAAATTTTCAAAATTTTCAAAATTTTCAAAATTTTCAAAATTTTCAAAATTTTCAAAATTTTCAAAAATTTTCAAAATTTTCAAATTTTCAAAATTTTCAAAATTTTCAAAATTTTCAAAATTTTCAAAATTTTCAAAATTTTCAAAATTTTCAAAATTTTCAAAATTTTCAAAATTTTCAAAAATTTTCAAAATTTTCAAAATTTTCAAAATTTTTCAAAATTTTCAAAATTTTCAAAATTTTCAAAATTTTGAAAATTTTCAAAATTTTGAAAATTTTCAAAATTTTCAAAAATTTTCAAAATTTTCAAAATTTTCAAAATTTTCAAAATTTTCAAAATTTTCAAAATTTTCAAAATTTTCAAAATTTTCAAAATTTTCAAAATTTTCAAAATTTTCAAAATTTTCAAAATTTTCAAAATTTTCAAAATTTTCAAAATTTTCAAAATTTTGAAAATTTTCAAAAAATTTTCAAAATTTTCAAAATTTTCAAAATTTTCAAAATTTTCAAATTTTCAAAATTTTGAAAATTTTGAAAATTTTCAAAATTTTCAAAATTTTCAAAATTTTCAAAATTTTCAAAATTTTGAAAATTTTCAAAATTTTGAAAATTTTCAAAATTTTCAAAATTTTCAAAATTTTGAAAATTTTGAAAATTTTCAAAATTTTCAAAATTTTCAAAATTTTGAAAAATTTTGAAAATTTTCAAAATTTTCAAAATTTTGAAAATTTTGAAAATTTTCAAAATTTTGAAAATTTTGAAAATTTTGAAAATTTTAAAAATTTTGAAAATTTTCAAAATTTTGAAAATTTTGAAAATTTTGAAAATTTTCAAAATTTTGAAAATTTTGAAAATTTTGAAAATTTTGAAAATTTTCAAAATTTTCAAAATTTTCAAAATTTTCAAAATTTTCAAAATTTTCAAAATTTTGAAAATTTTGAAAATTTTGAAAATTTTGAAAATTTTGAAAATTTTCAAAATTTTCAAAATTTTGAAAATTTTGAAAATTTTGAAAATTTTGAAAATTTTTAAAAATTTTGAAAATTTTGAAAATTTTCAAAATTTTCAAAATTTTGAAAATTTTGAAAATTTTGAAAATTTTGAAAATTTTGAAAATTTTCAAAATTTTCAAAATTTTCAAAATTTTGAAAATTTTCAAAAATTTTCAAAATTTTGAAAATTTTCAAAATTTTCAAAATTTTGAAAATTTTGAAAATTTTGAAAATTTTGAAAATTTTCAAAATTTTTGAAAATTTTCAAAATTTTCAAAAATTTTCAAATTTTCAAAATTTTTTTGAAAATTTTCAAAATTTTGAAAATTTTGAAAATTTTGAAAATTTTCAAAATTTTCAAAATTTTGAAAATTTTGAAAATTTTGAAAATTTTGAAAATTTTGAAAATTTTCAAAATTTTCAAAATTTTCAAAATTTTTAAAATTTTCAAAATTTTGAAAATTTTCAAAATTTTCAAAATTTTGAAAATTTTGAAAATTTTGAAAATTTTAAAAATTTTGAAAATTTTCAAAATTTTCAAAATTTTGAAAATTTTAAAAATTTTCAAAATTTTGAAAATTTTAAAAATTTTAAAATTTTGAAAATTTTCAAAAATTTTGAAAATTTTGAAAATTTTGAAAATTTTCAAAATTTTAAAAATTTTGAAAATTTTGAAAATTTTTTGAAAATTTTGAAAATTTCAAAAATTTTGAAAATTTTGAAAATTTTAAAATTTTGAAAATTTTGAAAATTTTGAAAAATTTGAAAATTTTGAAAATTTTGAAAATTTTGAAAAATTTGAAAATTTTGAAATTTTGAAAATTTTGAAAATTTTGAAAATTTTGAAAATTTTGAAAATTTTGAAAATTTTGAAAATTTTGAAAATTTTGAAAATTTTGAAAATTTTCAAAATTTTGAAAATTTTGAAAAATTTTGAAAATTTTGAAAATTTTGAAAAATTTGAAAATTTTCAAATTTTTTTGAAAATTTTGAAAATTTTGAAAATTTTGAAAATTTTAAAAATTTTGAAAATTTTGAAAATTTTGAAAATTTTGAAAATTTTAAAAATTTTGAAAATTTTGAAAATTTTGAAAATTTTCAAAATTTTGAAAATTTTGAAAATTTTGAAAATTTTCAAAATTTTGAAAATTTTGAAAATTTTGAAAATTTTGAAAATTTTGAAAATTTTGAAAAATTTCAAAATTTTCAAAATTTTCAAAATTTTTGAAAATTTTGAAAATTTTGAAAATTTTGAAAATTTTGAAAATTTTGAAAATTTTAAAAATTTTGAAAATTTTGAAAATTTTGAAAATTTTAAAAATTTTGAAAATTTTGAAAATTTTTAAAAATTTGAAAATTTTGAAAATTTTTAAAATTTTGAAAATTTTGAAAATTTTGAAAATTTTCAAAATTTTCAAAATTTTCAAAATTTTGAAAATTTTGAAAAATTTTGAAAATTTTGAAAATTTTCAAAATTTTAAAAATTTTGAAAATTTTGAAAATTTTCAAAATTTTGAAAATTTTGAAAATTTTGAAAATTTTGAAAATTTTGAAAATTTTGAAAATTTTGAAAATTTTGAAAATTTTGAAAATTTTGAAAATTTTGAAAATTTTGAAAATTTTGAAAATTTTGAAAATTTTGAAAATTTTCAAAATTTTCAAAATTTTGAAAATTTTGAAAATTTTGAAAATTTTGAAAATTTTGAAAATTTTGAAAATTTTGAAAATTTTGAAAATTTTGAAAATTTTGAAAATTTTGAAAATTTTGAAAAATTTGAAAATTTTGAAAATTTGAAAATTTTGAAAATTTTGAAAATTTTGAAAATTTTGAAAATTTTGAAAATTTTGAAAATTTTGAAAAATTTTGAAAATTTTGAAAATTTTGAAAATTTTGAAAATTTTGAAAATTTTGAAAATTTTGAAAATTTTGAAAATTTTCAAAATTTTGAAAATTTGAAAATTTTCAAAATTTTGAAAATTTTGAAAATTTTGAAAATTTTCAAAATTTTGAAAATTTTGAAAATTTTGAAAATTCAAAATTTTGAAAATTTTGAAAATTTGAAAATTTTGAAAATTTTGAAAATTTTCAAAATTTTCAAAATTTTCAAAATTTTGAAAATTTTGAAAATTTTGAAAATTTTGAAAATTTTGAAAATTTTGAAAATTTTGAAAATTTTGAAAATTTTGAAAATTTTGAAAATTTTGAAAATTTTGAAAATTTTGAAAATTTTCAAAATTTTGAAAATTTTGAAAATTTTGAAAATTTTGAAAATTTTGAAAATTTTGAAAATTTTCGAAATTTTCAAAATTTTGAAAATTTTGAAAATTTTGAAAATTTTGAAAATTTTGAAAATTTTAAAATTTTCAAAATTTTGAAAATTTTGAAAATTTTGAAAATTTTCAAAATTTTGAAAATTTTGAAAATTTTCAAATTTTGAAAATTTTAAAAAATTTTGAAAATTTTGAAAATTTTCAAAATTTTGAAAATTTTCAAAATTTTGAAAATTTTGAAAATTTTGAAAATTTTGAAAATTTTGAAAATTTTGAAAATTTTGAAAATTTTCAAAATTTTGAAAATTTTGAAAATTTTGAAAATTTTGAAAATTTTGAAAATTTTCAAAATTTTGAAAATTTTTGAAAATTTTAAAATTTTGAAAATTTTCAAAATTTTCAAAATTTTCAAAATTTTGAAAATTTTCAAAATTTTCAAAATTTTCAAAATTTTCAAAATTTTCAAAATTTTCAAAATTTTCAAAATTTTCAAAATTTTGAAAATTTTAAAATTTTCAAAATTTTAAAATTTTGAAAATTTTCAAAATTTTAAAAATTTTCAAAATTTTGAAAATTTTGAAAATTTTGAAATTTTGAAAATTTGAAAATTTTTCAAATTTTTCAAAATTTTCAAAATTTTCAAAAATTTTGAAATTTTTAAAATTTTTAAAATTTTGAAAATTTTCAAAATTTTAAAATTTTCAAAATTTCAAAATTTTCAAAATTTTCAAAAATTTTCAAAATTTTCAAAATTTCAAATTTTGAAAATTTTGAAAATTTTCAAAATTTTCAAAATTTTGAAAATTTTCCAAAATTTTCAAAATTTTGAAAATTTTGAAAATTTCAAAATTTTGAAAATTTTCAAAATTTGAAAAA
>JAEIFN010000480.1:0-25247 GCA_018903675.1 Zaprionus capensis
TTTGGAAATTTAGAAATTTTTAAAATTTTGAAAATTTTGAAACGTTTGCAAATTTTGAAATTTGAAAATTTGAAAATTTTGAAAATTTTGAAATTTTGAAATTTTGAAAATTTGAAAATTTTGAAAATTTACAACTTTTAAAATTTTGAAAATTTTGAAATTTGAAAACTTTGAAATTTTGAAAAACTTAAATTTTGAAAAATTTGAAAATTTTGAAATTTTGAAATTTTGAAAATTTTGAAAATTTTGAAAATTTTGAAATTTTGAAAATTTTGAAAATTTTGAAAATTTTGAAAAATTTTGAAAATTTTGAAAATTTTGAAAATTTTGAAAATTTTGAAAATTTTGAAAAATTTACGAAATTTTGAAAACTTTGAAAATTTTGAAAATTTTGAAAATTTTGAAAATTTTGAAAATTTTGAAAAATTTGAAAATTTTGAAAGTTTGAAAATTTGAAAATTTTGAAATTTTGAAAATTTTGAAAATTTTGAAAATTTGAAAATTTTGAAAATTTTGAAAAATTTGAAAATTTTAAATTTGAAAATTTTGAAAGTTTTGAAAAACTTGAAAATTTTGAAATTTTAAAGTTTTTGAAAATTTTGAAAATTTTGAAAATTTTGAAAAATTTTGAAAATTGCAAATTTTGAAAATTTTGAAATTTTGAAAATTTTGAAAATTTTGAAAATTTTGAAAATTTTGAAAATTTGGAAAATTTTTTAAATTTAGAAATTTTAAAATTTTGAAAATTTGAAAATTTTGAAAATTTTGAAAATTTTAAGAGCAATTCACAAATTTTGAAATTTTGAAATTTTGAAAATTTTGAAAATTTTGAAATTTTGAGAATTTTGAGAATTTACGAAAAACTTTTAAAATTTTGAAAATTTTGCAAATTTATGAAAACTTTTAAATTTTGAAAAACTTAAAAATTTTGAAAAATTTGAAAATTTTGAAATTTTGAAAATTTGAAAATTTTGAAAATTTTGAAAATTTGAAAATTTTGAAAATTTGAAAATTTTTGAAAATTTTGATATTTTGAAAATTTTGAATATTTTGAAAATTTTGAAAATTTTGAAAATTTAAAAATTTTGAAAATTTGAAAAATTTGAAAATTTTGAAAGTTTGAAAAACGAAAATTTTGGAAATTTTTAAAGTTTTGAAAATTTTGAAAATTTTGAAAATTTGAAAGAGTACAAGAAAAATTTGAAAAAATTCAAAGTTTTCAAATCAAGGTACCAAAATTTTCAAAGAATTTTTCAAAATTTCAAAATTTTGAAAATTTTCAAATTTCAAAATCTTAAAAATTTTCAAAATTTTCAAAATTTCAAAATTTTCAAAATTTCAAAATTTCAAAATTTGCAAACTTTTCAAAATTTTCAAAATTTTCCAAATTTTCAAAATTTTCAAAATTTTCCCAATTTTAAAAATTTCAAAAATTTGCAAATTTTCCAAATTTTCAAACTATTCAAAATTAAAAATTTAAAAATTTTAAAAATCTTCAAAAATTTTCGAAATTTGGATCAAATTTTAAAAATTTTCAAAATTTTCGAAACTTTGAAAATTTTCAATCTTTAAAATTTATCAAATTTTCAAAATTAAAATTTGCAAATTTGAAAATTTTAAAATTTTAAAATTTTCAAAATTTTCAAAATTTTCAAAATTTTCAAAAATTTTAAAAATTTTGAAAATTTTTGGAAATTTGAAAATTTTGAAAATTTTGAAAATTTTAAAATTTTGAAAAATTTGAAAATTTTTAAAAGTTTGGAAATTTGAAAATTTTAGAAATTTAAAATTTAAAAATTTTTAAAATTTTCAAAAGTTTTCAAAATTTTCAAAGTTTTCAAAATTTTAAAAATTTTGAAAATTTTCAAAATTTTGAAAATTTCTCAAAAGTTTTCAAATTTGAAAATTTTGAAAAGGTTTTGAAGTTAAATTTCAAAATTTTTGTGGAAAATTTTGAAAAATTTTGAAAATTTTGAAAATTTGGAAAGTTTGAAAATTTTGAAAATTTTGAAAATTTTGAAGATTTTGAAAATTTTGAAAATTTTGAAAATTTTCAAAATTTTGAAAATTTTCGAAAATTTTCAAAGGTCTTGAAAATTTTGAAAATTTGAAAATTTTGGGAAGTCTTGAAAAATTTAAAATTTTGTCAAAATTTTGAAAAATTTTCAAAATTTTGAAAATTTTCGAAAGTTTCAAAATTCTGAAAATTTTGAAAATTTTGGAAAATTTTAAAAGTTTTGAAAATTTGAAAATTTTGAAATTTTCAAAGTTTTCGGAATTTTTAAAATTTTGAAAATTTTCAAATTTTAAAAATTTTGAAAATTTTGAAAATTTTGAAAAATTTTGAAAATTTTGAAAATTTTTCAAAATTTTAAAAATTTAAAAATTTTCAAAATTTTGAAAATTTTTCAAAATTTTGAAAATTTTGAAAATTTTGAAAATTTTGAAAAATTTTGCAAATTTTGAAAATTTTAAAATTTTCAAAATTTTCGAAATTTTGAAAATTTTGAAAATTTTGAAAATTTTCAAAATTTTGAAAATTTTGAAAATTTTGAAAAATTTTGAAAAATTTGAAAATTTTGAAAATTTTTAGAAATTTTGAAAATTTTGAAAATTTTGAAAATTTTCAAAATTTTGAAAATTTTGAAAATTTTCAAAATTTTGAAAATTTTTCAAAATTTTCAAAATTTTCAAAAATTTTCAAAATTTTCAAATTTTCAAAATTTTCAAAATTTTCAAAATTTTCAAAAATTTCAAAATTTTCAAAATCTTGAAAATTTTCAAAATTTTGAAAAATTTTCAAAATTTACAAAATTTGAAAATTTTAAATTTTAAAATTTTGAAAATTTTGAAAATTTTGAAAATTTGAAAGTTTTGAAAATTTTGAAAATTTTAAAATTTTGAAAATTTTGAAAATTTTGAAAATTTTAAAAATTTTGAAAATTTTGGAAATTTTGAAAATTTTCAAAATTTTGGAAATTTTGAAAATTTCGAAAGTTTGAAAATTTTGAAAATTTTGGAAATTTTAAAAATTTTGAAAATTTTGAAAAATTTGAAAATTTTGAAAATTTTGCAAAATTTTGAAATTTTGAAAATTTTAAAAATTTTGAAAATTTTGAAAATTTTGAAAATTTTTAAAATTTTGAAAATTTTGAAAATTTGAAAATTTTGAAAAATTTGAAAAATTTTGAAAATTTTGAAAATTTTGAAAATTTTGAAAATTTTGAAAATTTGAAAAATTTGAAAATTTTGAAAAATTTGAAAATTTTGAAAAGTTTTGAAAATTTTGAAAATTTTTCAAAATTTTAAAAATTTTGAAAATTTTGAAAATTTTTAAAATTTTGAAAATTTTGAAAATTTTGAAAATTTTAAAATTTTGAAAATTTTGAAAATTTTAAAATTTTGAAAATTTTGAAAATTTTGAAAATTTTGAAAATTTTGAAAATTTTGAAAATTTTGAAAATTTTGAAATTTTGAAAATTTTGAAAATTTTGAAAATTTTGAAAATATTGAAAATTTTGAAAATTTTGAAAATTTTTGAAAATTTTGAAAATTTTGAAAATTTTGAAAATTTTGAAAATTTTGAAAATTTTGAAAATTTTGAAAATTTTGAAAATTTTGAAAATTTTGAAAATTTTGAAAATTTTGAAAATTTTGAAAAATTTTGAAAATTTTGAAAATTTTGAAAATTTTGAAACTTGAAAATTTTGAAAATTTTGAAAGTTTTGAAAAACTTGAAAATTTTGAAATTTTTAAAGCTTTGAAAATTTTGTGAAAATTTTGAAAATTTTGAAAATTTTGAAAATTTTGAAAATTTTGAAAATTTTGAAAATTTTGAAAAATTTTGAAAATTTTGAAAATTTTCAAAATTTTGAAAATTTTGAAAATTTTGAAAATTTTAAAAATTTTGAAAATTTTGAAAATTTTGAAAATTTTGAAAATTTTGAAAATTTTGAAAATTTTGAAAATTTTAAAAATTTTGAAAATTTTGAAAATTTTGAAAATTTTGAAAATTTTGAAAATTTTGAAAATTTTGAAAATTTTGAAAATTTTGAAAATTTTGAAAATTTTCGAAAATTTTGAAAATTTTGAAAATTTTAAAATTTTCAAAATTTTCAAAATTTTTAAAATTTCAAAATTTGAAAATTTTGAAAATTTTCAAAAGTTTTCAAAAATTTGAAAATTTTCAAAATTTTGAAAATTTTCAAAATTTTAAAATTTTCTAAATTTTGAAAAATTTTCAAAATTTTCAAAATTTTCAAAATTTTGAAAAATTTTCAAAATTTTCAAAATTTTGAAAATTTTCAAAATTTTGAAAATTTTTCAAAATTTTGAAAATTTTGCAAAATTTTGAAAAATTTTAAAAATTTTTAAAATTTTGAAAATTTTGAAAATTTTGAAAATTTTGAAAATTTTGAAAATTTTGAAAATTTTGAAAATTTTGAAAATTTTGAAAATTTTCAAAATTTTCAAAATTTTCAAAATTTTCAAAATTTTCAAAATTTTAAAATTTTCAAAATTTTGAAAATTTTCAAAATTTTCAAAATTTTGAAAATTTTCAAAATTTTGAAAATTTTGAAAATTTTGAAAATTTTGAAAATTTTAAAAATTTTCAAAATTTTCAAAATTTTCAAAATTTTCAAAATTTTGAAAATTTTGAAAATTTTGAAAATTTTCAAAATTTTCAAAATTTTAAAATTTTCAAAATTTTGAAAATTTTGAAAATTTTGAAAATTTTGAAATTTTGAAAATTTTCAAAATATTTAAAAATTTTAAAAATTTTCAAAATTTTGAAAATTTTCAAAATTTTGAAAATTTTCAAAAATTTTGAAAATTTTGAAAATTTTGAAAATTTTGAAAATTTTTGAAAATTTTCAAAATTTTAAAATTTTGAAAAATTTTCAAATTTTCAAAATTTTGCAAAATTTTCAAAATTTTGAAAATTTTGAAAATTTTGAAAATTTTGAAAAATTTTGAAAATTTTCAAAATTTTCAAAAATTTTGAAAATTTTGAAAATTTTGAAAATTTTCAAAATTTTGAAAAATTTTAAAATTTTGAAAATTTTGAAAATTTTGAAAATTTTGAAAATTTTGAAAATTTTGAAAATTTTAAAAATTTTAAAACTTTGAAAGTTTTGAAAATTTTGAAAATTTTGAAAAATTTTGAAAATTTTGAAAATTTTGAAAAATTTTGAAAATTTTCAAAAGTTTTGAAATTTTTGAAAATTTTGAAAATTTTAAAGAAATTTCAAAATTTTGAAAATTTCGATAATTTTTAAGTCTAGTTTTGAAAATTTTGAAATTTTGCAAACTTTGTAAAATTTAAAATTTGAAAATTGAAAATTTTCAAAATTTTGAAAAATTTTCAAAGTTTGAAACTTACTTTAAAATTTTTAAAACTTTGAAAATTTTGAAAATTTTTCGATAATTTTCAGAATTTTGAAAATTTCACAAATTTTTCAAAGTTTTGAAAATTTTGAAAATTTTGCAAATTTTGAAAAATTTTAAAAAAATTGAAAATTGAAAATTTTGCAAATTTTAAAAGTTTTAAAATCCAAAATTTTGAAAATTTTGAAAAACTTTGAAAATTTTTAAAATTTTGAAAATTTTGAAAATTTGAAAAATTTCAAAACTTTCAAAATTTTGAAATTTTTCCAAGTTTTGAAAATTTTAAAAATTTTTAGCCAATTTTCAAAATTTTCAAAATTTTCAAAATTTTGATAATTTTAAAAATTTTCAAAATTTTGAAATTTTCAAAATTTTGAAAAGATTTCAAAATTTTTGAAAATTTTGAAATTTTGAAAAATTTTGCAAAGTTTTGAGAAACTTGCAAATTTTGGGGAATTTTTAAAACTTTGAAAATTTTGCAAATTTTGAAAATTTTAAAATTTTGAGTAACTTTCTAAATTTTGCACAAGGTTGAACCAAATTTTCAAAATTTTAAAAATTTCAAAATTTTCAAAATTTTCAAAATTTTGAAAGTTTCACCTCAAAATTTTGAAAATTTTGGAAAATTTTGGAAATTTCGCAAATTTTAAAATTTTAAAATTCTTCAAAATTTATACTCAAAATTTCAGACCCCGTTCAAAATTTTGGGAAGTTTGCAAATTTTCCAAATCTTTGAAATTTCAAAATTTGGCAAATTTTCAAAATTTTCAAATTTTCAAATTTTTCCAAATTTGCAACTTTTGGCAAATTTTCTAGAATTTTCCAAAAATTTCAAAATTTCAAAATTTTCAAAATTTCCAAAATTTTCCAAATTTTCAAAAATTTTAAAAATTTCAAAATTTTCAAAATTTCAAAATTTCAAATTTTCCAAATTTTCAAAATTTAATTTTCAAAAATTTTCCAAATTTTCAAAATTTCAAAATTTTCCAAATTTTCAAATTTTCAAAATTTTCAAAATTTTCAAAATTTTAAAATTTTCAAAATTTCAAAATTTTCAAAATTTTCAAAAAATTTTCAAAATTTTCAAAATTTTCAAAATTTTCAAAATTTTCCAAATTTTCCAAATTTTCAAATTTTCTAAAATTTCAAAATTGTCAAAAGTTTATTTCAAAATTCAAAATTGCAAAATTATCTCAAAATTTCCCAAAGTTTTCAAAATTTTCAAAATTTTCAAAATTTTCAAAATTTTCAAAATTTTGAAAATTTTGAAAATTTTGAAAATTTTGAAAAATTTTGAAAATTTTCAAAATTTTGAAAATTTTGAAAATTTTGAAAATTTTGAAAAATTTTGAAAATTTTGAAAATTTTGAAAATTTTGAAAATTTTGAAAATTTTGAAAATTTTGAAAATTTTGAAAATTTTGAAAATTTTGAAAAATTTTGAAAATTTTGAAAATTTTGAAAATTTTGAAAATTTTGAAAATTTTGAAAATTTTGAAAATTTTGAAAATTTTGAAAATTTTGAAAATTTTGAAAATTTTGAAAATTTTGAAAATTTTGAAAATTTTGAAAATTTTGAAAAATTTTTGAAAATTTTGAAAATTTTGAAAATTTTGAAAATTTTGAAAATTTTGAAAATTTTGAAAATTTTGAAAATTTTGAAAATTTTGAAAAATTTTGAAAATTTTGAAAATTTTGAAAAATTTTGAAAATTTTGAAAATTTTGAAAATTTTGAAAAATTTTGAAAATTTTGAAAATTTTGAAAATTTTGAAAATTTTGAAAATTTTGAAAATTTTGAAAATTTTGAAAATTTTGAAAATTTTGAAAATTTTGAAAATTTTGAAAATTTTGAAAATTTTGAAAATTTTGAAAATTTTGAAAAATTTTGAAAATTTTTGAAAATTTTGAAAATTTTGAAAATTTTGAAAATTTTCAAAATTTTGAAAATTTTGAAAATTTTTCAAAATTTTTGAAAATTTTGAAAATTTTGAAAAATTTTGAAAATTTTCAAAATTTTGAAAAATTTTCAAAATTTTGAAAATTTTGAAAATTTTCAAAATTTTGAAAATTTTCAAAAATTTTGAAAATTTTGAAAATTTTCAAAATTTTGAAAATTTTCAAAAATTTTCAAAATTTTCAAAATTTTGAAAATTTTCAAAATTTTCAAAATTTTCAAAAATTTTGAAAATTTTCAAAATTTTGAAAATTTTTCAAAATTTTTAAAAATTTTCAAAATTTTTCAAAATTTTGAAAATTTTCAAAATTTTTCAAAATTTTGAAAATTTTCAAAATTTTCAAAATTTTCAAAATTTTTGAAAATTTTGAAAATTTTCAAAATTTTCAAAATTTTGAAAAATTTTCAAAATTTTGAAAATTTTCAAAATTTTCAAAATTTTCAAAATTTTTGAAAATTTTCAAAAATTTTCAAAATTTTCAAAATTTTCAAAATTTTCAAAATTTTTCAAAATTTTCAAAATTTTCAAAATTTTGAAAATTTTCAAAATTTTTCAAAATTTTGAAAATTTTCAAAATTTTCAAAAATTTTCAAAATTTTGAAAAATTTTCAAAATTTTGAAAAATTTTCAAAATTTTGAAAATTTTTCAAAATTTTCAAAATTTTGAAAATTTTCAAAATTTTGAAAATTTTTCAAAATTTTGAAAATTTTCAAAATTTTGAAAAATTTTCAAAATTTTGAAAATTTTGAAAATTTTCAAAATTTTCAAAATTTTCAAAATTTTCAAAATTTTCAAAATTTTCAAAATTTTCAAAATTTTCAAAATTTTGAAAATTTTCAAAATTTTGAAAATTTTGAAAATTTTCAAAATTTTGAAAATTTTGAAAAATTTTCAAAATTTTGAAAATTTTGAAAATTTTCAAAATTTTCAAAATTTTGAAAATTTTCAAAATTTTCAAAATTTTGAAAATTTTCAAAATTTTTGAAAAATTTTGAAAATTTTGAAAATTTTGAAAATTTTGAAAATTTTGAAAAATTTTGAAAATTTTGAAAATTTTGAAAATTTTGAAAATTTTGAAAAATTTTGAAAATTTTGAAAATTTTGAAAATTTTGAAAATTTTGAAAATTTTGAAAAATTTTGAAAATTTTGAAAATTTTGAAAATTTTGAAAATTTTGAAAATTTTGAAAATTTTGAAAATTTTGAAAATTTTGAAAATTTTGAAAATTTTGAAAAATTTTGAAAATTTTGAAAATTTTGAAAATTTTGAAAAATTTTGAAAAATTTTGAAAATTTTTCAAAATTTTGAAAATTTTGAAAATTTTGAAAATTTTCAAAATTTTGAAAATTTTTCAAAATTTTGAAAAATTTTGAAAATTTTGAAAATTTTGAAAAATTTTGAAAATTTTGAAAAATTTTGAAAATTTTGAAAATTTTGAAAATTTTCAAAATTTTGAAAATTTTGAAAATTTTGAAAAATTTTGAAAATTTTGAAAATTTTGAAAAATTTTTGAAAATTTTGAAAATTTTGAAAATTTTGAAAATTTTGAAAATTTTGAAAAATTTTGAAAATTTTGAAAATTTTGAAAATTTTGAAAATTTTCAAAAATTTTGAAAAATTTTGAAAATTTTCAAAATTTTTCAAAATTTTGAAAATTTTGAAAATTTTCAAAATTTTGAAAATTTTCAAAATTTTGAAAATTTTCAAAATTTTCAAAATTTTGAAAATTTTCAAAATTTTTCAAAATTTTTGAAAATTTTGAAAATTTTGAAAATTTTGAAAATTTTTGAAAATTTTCAAAATTTTTGAAAATTTTGAAAAATTTTGAAAATTTTGAAAATTTTGAAAATTTTGAAAAATTTTGAAAATTTTGAAAATTTTGAAAATTTTGAAAATTTTGAAAATTTTGAAAATTTTGAAAATTTTGAAAAATTTTGAAAATTTTGAAAATTTTGAAAAATTTTGAAAATTTTGAAAAATTTTGAAAATTTTGAAAATTTTGAAAATTTTGAAAATTTTGAAAATTTTGAAAATTTTGAAAATTTTGAAAATTTTTCAAAATTTTGAAAATTTTGAAAATTTTGAAAATTTTGAAAATTTTGAAAATTTTGAAAATTTTCAAAATTTTTGAAAATTTTGAAAATTTTGAAAATTTTCAAAATTTTGAAAATTTTGAAAAATTTTGAAAAATTTTGAAAAATTTTGAAAATTTTGAAAAATTTTGAAAAATTTTGAAAAATTTTGAAAATTTTGAAAATTTTTCAAAATTTTTCAAAATTTTGAAAATTTTGAAAATTTTGAAAATTTTTGAAAAATTTTGAAAATTTTGAAAAATTTTGAAAATTTTGAAAATTTTGAAAAATTTTGAAAATTTTGAAAATTTTGAAAATTTTGAAAAATTTTGAAAAATTTTGAAAATTTTGAAAATTTTGAAAATTTTGAAAATTTTGAAAATTTTGAAAATTTTGAAAATTTTGAAAATTTTGAAAATTTTGAAAATTTTGAAAATTTTCAAAATTTTGAAAATTTTGAAAATTTTGAAAATTTTCAAAATTTTGAAAATTTTGAAAATTTTGAAAATTTTGAAAATTTTGAAAATTTTGAAAATTTTCAAAATTTTGAAAATTTTCAAAATTTTGAAAATTTTGAAAATTTTGAAAATTTTGAAAAATTTTGAAAATTTTGAAAATTTTGAAAATTTTGAAAATTTTTCAAAATTTTGAAAATTTTGAAAATTTTGAAAATTTTGAAAATTTTGAAAATTTTGAAAATTTTGAAAATTTTGAAAATTTTGAAAATTTTGAAAATTTTTGAAAATTTTGAAAATTTTGAAAAATTTTGAAAATTTTGAAAATTTTGAAAATTTTGAAAATTTTGAAAATTTTGAAAAATTTTGAAAATTTTGAAAATTTTGAAAAATTTTGAAAATTTTGAAAAATTTTGAAAATTTTGAAAAATTTTGAAAATTTTGAAAATTTTGAAAATTTTGAAAATTTTGAAAATTTTGAAAATTTTGAAAATTTTTGAAAATTTTGAAAATTTTGAAAATTTTGAAAATTTTGAAAATTTTGAAAAATTTTGAAAATTTTGAAAATTTTGAAAAATTTTGAAAATTTTGAAAATTTTGAAAATTTTGAAAAATTTTGAAAATTTTGAAAAATTTTGAAAATTTTGAAAATTTTGAAAATTTTGAAAATTTTGAAAAATTTTGAAAAATTTTGAAAATTTTTGAAAATTTTGAAAATTTTGAAAAATTTTGAAAAATTTTGAAAATTTTGAAAATTTTTGAAAATTTTTGAAAATTTTGAAAATTTTGAAAAATTTTGAAAATTTTGAAAATTTTGAAAATTTTGAAAATTTTGAAAAATTTTGAAAAATTTTGAAAATTTTGAAAATTTTGAAAATTTTGAAAATTTTGAAAATTTTGAAAAATTTTGAAAATTTTGAAAAATTTTGAAAAATTTTGAAAATTTTCAAAATTTTGAAAATTTTGAAAATTTTGAAAAATTTTGAAAATTTTGAAAAATTTTCAAAATTTTCAAAATTTTCAAAATTTTGAAAATTTTGAAAATTTTGAAAATTTTGAAAAATTTTGAAAATTTTGAAAATTTTGAAAATTTTGAAAATTTTGAAAAATTTTGAAAATTTTGAAAATTTTGAAAATTTTGAAAATTTTGAAAATTTTGAAAATTTTGAAAATTTTGAAAATTTTGAAAATTTTGAAAATTTTGAAAATTTTGAAAATTTTGAAAAATTTTGAAAAATTTTGAAAATTTTGAAAATTTTGAAAATTTTGAAAATTTTGAAAATTTTGAAAATTTTGAAAATTTTGAAAATTTTGAAAATTTTGAAAATTTTGAAAATTTTGAAAAATTTTGAAAAATTTTGAAAAATTTTGAAAATTTTGAAAATTTTGAAAATTTTGAAAATTTTGAAAATTTTGAAAATTTTGAAAATTTTGAAAATTTTGAAAATTTTGAAAATTTTGAAAATTTTGAAAATTTTGAAAAATTTTGAAAATTTTGAAAATTTTGAAAATTTTGAAAATTTTGAAAATTTTGAAAATTTTGAAAATTTTGAAAAATTTTGAAAATTTTGAAAATTTTGAAAATTTTGAAAATTTTGAAAATTTTGAAAATTTTGAAAATTTTGAAAATTTTGAAAATTTTGAAAATTTTGAAAATTTTGAAAATTTTGAAAATTTTGAAAATTTTGAAAATTTTGAAAATTTTGAAAATTTTGAAAATTTTGAAAAATTTTTAAAAAATTTGAAACATTGAAAATTTTGAAAATTTTAAAAGTTTTGAAAAACTTGAAAATTTTAAAATTTTAAAGCTTTGAAAATTTTGAAAATTTTAAAAATTTTGAAAATTTTTTGAAAATTTTGAAAATTTTGAAAATTTTTGAAAATTTTGAAAATTTTGAAAATTTTGAAAATTTTTGAAAATTTTGAAAATTTTGAAAATTTTTAAAATTTTCAAAATTTTAGTTTTAAAATTTTGAAAATTTTTAAAAATTTGAAAAATTTTGAAAATTTTTAAAATTTTGAAAATTTTAAATTTTGAAAATTTTAAAAATTTGAAATTTTTAAAATTTTGAAAATTTTGAAAATTTTGAAAATTTTGAAAATTTTGAAAATTTTGAAAATTTTGAAAAATTTTGAAAATTTTGAAAATTTTGAAAATTTTGAAAATTTTGAAAATTTTGAAAATTTTGAAAATTTTGAAAATTTTTGAAAATTTTGAAAATTTTGAAAATTTTGAAAATTTTGAAAATTTTAAAATTTTGAAAAATTTTAAAATTTTCAAAAATTTAAAAAAATTTTCAAAATTTTCAAAATTTTTAAAATTTTCAAAATTTTCAAAATTTTTAAAATTTTTCAAAATTTTGAAAATTTTGAAAATTTTCAAAATTTTGAAAATTTTGAAAATTTTGAAAATTTTGAAAATTTTGAAAATTTTGAAAATTTTGAAAAATTTGAAAATTTTTCAAAATTTTGAAAATTTTGAAAATTTTGAAAATTTTCAAAATTTTTTCTGAAAAATTTTTAAAATTTTAAAATTTTGAAAATTTTGAAAATTTTGAAAATTTTGAAAATTTTGAAAATTTTCAAAAATTTTCAAAACTTTAAAAATTTCAAAATTTTCAAATTTTTCAAAATTTTTCAAAATTTTCAAAATTTTCAAAATTTTCAAAATTTTCAAAATTTTTCAAAATTTTCAAAATTTTCAAAATTTTCAAAATTTTCAAAATTTTCAAAATTTTCAAAATTTTCAAAATTTTCAAAATTTTCAAAATTTTCAAAATTTTCAAAATTTTCAAAATTTTCAAAATTTTCGAAAAATATTTTCAAAATTTTCAAAATTTTCAAAATTTTCAAAATTTTCAAAATTTTCAAAATTTTCAAAATTTTTAAAATTTTCAAAAATTTTCAAAATTTTTAAAATTTTCAAAATTTTCAAAATTTTCAAAATTTTCAAAATTTTCAAAATTTTCAAAATTTTCAAAATTTTTAAAAATTTCAAAATTTTCAAAATTTTCAAAATTTTCAAATTTTCAAAAATTTTCAAAATTTTAAAATTTTCAAAAATTTTCAAAATTTTAAAATTTTCAAAATTTTTAAAAATTTTTCAAAATTTTAAAAATTTCAAAAATTTTTCAAATTTTCAAAATTTTCAAAATTTTCAAAGTTTTCAAATTTTGAAAAATTTTCAAAATTTTAAATTTTAAAATTTTGAAAATTTTAAAAATTTTGAAAATTTTAAAAATTTAGAAAATCTGAAAAATTTTGAAAATTTTGAAAATTTTAAATATTTCGAAAATTTTGAAAATTTTGAAATTTTGAAAATTTTTGAAAATTTTGAAATTTTAAATTTTGAAAATTTTGAAAATTTTAAAATTTTAAAAATTTTGAAAATTTTGAAAATTTTGAAAATTTTGAAAAATTTTCAAAATTTTCAATTTTTTGAAAAATTTTCAAAATTTTCAAAATTTTGAAAATTTTGAAAATTTTGAAAATTTTGAAAATTTTGAAATTTTCAAAATTTTCAAAATTTTCAAAATTTTCAAAATTTTGAAAATTTTTAAAATTTTCAAAAATTTTGAAAATTTTGAAAATTTTGAAAATTTTGAAAATTTTGAAAATTTTGAAAATTTTGAAAATTTTAAAAAATTTTAAAATTTTTCAAAATTTTTAAATTTTGAAAATTTTAAAATTTTCAAAATTTTAAAATTTTCAAAATTTTGAAAATTTTCAAAATTTTCAAAATTTTGAAAATTTTGAAAAATTTTGAAAATTTTGAAAATTTTGAAAATTTTCAAAATTTTGAAAATTTTCAAAATTTTCAAAATTTTGAAAATTTTGAAAATTTTAAAAATTTTCAAAAATTTTGAAAATTTTCAAATTTTAGTTTTCAAAATTTTGAAAATTTTAAAAATTTTCAAAATTTTGAAAATTTTGAAAATTTTGAAAATTTTGAAAATTTTGAAAATTTTGAAAATTTTGAAAATTTTGAAATTTTTGAAAATTTTGAAAATTTTGAAAATTTTGAAAATTTTAAAAAATTTTGAAAATTTTGAAAATTTTGAAAATTTTGAAAATTTAAAATTTTGAAAATTTTGAAAATTTTGAAAATTTTGAAAATTTTTGAAAATTTTTGAAAATTTTTGAAATTTTGAAAATTTTGAAAATTTTAAAAATTTTGAAAATTTTGAAAATTTTGAAAATTTTGAAAATTTTGAAAATTTTGAAAATTTTGAAAATTTTGAAAATTTTGAAAAAATTTTGAAAATTTTGAAAATTTTGAAAAATTTTGAAAATTTTGAAAATTTTGAAAATTTTGAAAATTTTGAAATTTGAAATTTTGAAAATTTTGAAAATTTTGAAAATTTTGAAAATTTTGAAAAATTTGAAAATTTTTGAAAATTTTGAAAAATTTGAAAATTTTGAAAATTTTTAAAAATTTTGAAAATTTTGAAAATTTTGAAAATTTTAAAATTTTTTTGAAAATTTTGAAAATTTTAAAATTTTGAAATTTTGGAAAATTTTCAAAATTTTCAAAATTTAAAAATTTTCAAAATTTTCAAGTTTTTCAAAACTTTTCAAAATTTTCAAAGTTTTTAAATTTCAAAATTTTCAAAATTTTCAAAATTTTGAAAATTTTCAAAATTTTCAAAATTTTCAAAATTTTCAAAATTTTCAAAATTTTAAAATTTTCAAAATTTTCAAAATTTTCAAAATTTTCAAAATTTTTTAAAATTTTCAAATTTTTCAAAATTTTCAAAAAATTTTAAAATTTTCAAAATTTTCAAAGTTTTCTAAATTTTTAAAATTTTCAAAAATTTTAAAATTTTCAAAATTTTCAAAATTTTTCAAAATTTTCAAAAAAATTTTCAAAATTTTAAAATTTTCAAAATTTTAAAATTTTCAAAATTTTCAAAATTTTCAAAATTTTCAAAATTTTCAAAATTTTCAAAATTTTAAAAATTTCAAAATTTTCAAAATTTTCAAAATTTTCAAAATTTTCAAAATTTTCAAAATTTTCAAAATTTTCAAAATTTTGAAAATTTTGAAAATTTTGAAAATTTTGAAAATTTTGAAAATTTTGAAAATTTTGAAAATTTTGAAAATTTTGAAAATTTTAAAATTTTAAAATTTTGAAAATTTTTAAAATTTTGAAAAAATTTTGAAAATTTTGAAATTTTAAAAATTTTGAAAATTTTGAAAATTTTGAAAATTTTGAAAATTTTGAAAATTTTGAAAATTTTGAAAATTTTGAAAATTTTGAAAATTTTGAAAATTTTGAAAATTTTAAAAATTTTGAAAATTTTGAAAATTTTGAAAATTTTGAAAATTTTGAAAATTTTGAAAAATTTTCAAAATTTTCAAAATTTTCAAAATTTTGAAAATTTTCAAAATTTTGAAAATTTTCAAAATTTTCAAAATTTTCAAAAATTTTCAAAATTTTCAAAATTTTAAAAATTTTCAAAATTTTCAAAATTTTTCAAAATTTTCAAAATTTTCAAAATTTTCAAATTTTTCAAAATTTTCAAAATTTTCAAAATTTTTGAAAATTTTCAAAATTTTCAAAATTTTCAAAATTTTCAAAATTTTCAAAATTTTAAAATTTTCAAAATTTTCAAAATTTTCAAAATTTTCAAAATTTTCAAAATTTTAAAAATTTCAAAATTTTCAAAATTTTCAAATTTTTAAAATTTTTCAAAAATTTTCAAAATTTTCAAAATTTTCAAAATTTTTAAAATTTTCAAAATTTTCAAAATTTTCAAAATTTTCAAAATTTTCAAAATTTTCAAAATTTTCAAAATTTTCAAAATTTTCAAAATTTTCAAAATTTTCAAAATTTTCAAAAATTTTCAAAATTTTCAAAATTTTCAAAATTTTTCAAAATTTTGAAAATTTCAAAAAATTTTCAAATTTTCAAAATTTTCAAAATTTTCAAAATTTTGAAAATTTTCAAAATTTTTAAAAATTTTAAAAATTTTGAAAATTTTAAAATTTTGAAAATTTTAAAAATTTTGAAAATTTTGAAAATTTTAAATTTTTGAAAATTTTGAAAATTTTGAAAATTTTGAAAATTTTGAAAATTTTGAAAAATTTGAATTTTGAAAATTTTAAAAATTTTGAAAATTTTAAAAATTTTGAAAATTTTGAAAATTTTGAAAATTTTGAAAATTTTGAAAATTTTGAAAAATTTTGAAAATTTTGAAAATTTTGAAAATTTTGAAAATTTTGAAAATTTTGAAAATTTTGAAAATTTTGAAAATTTTGAAAATTTTGAAAATTTTGAAAATTTTGAAAATTTTGAAAATTTTGAAAATTTTAAAATTTTGAAAATTTTGAAAATTTTGAAAATTTTGAAAATTTTGAAAATTTTGAAAATTTTGAAAATTTTGAAAATTTTGAAAATTTTGAAAATTTTGAAAATTTTTTTGAAAATTTTTCAAAATTTTGAAAATTTTGAAAATTTTTTTGAAAATTTTGAAAATTTTGAAAATTTTGAAAATTTTGAAAATTTTGAAAATTTTGAAAATTTTGAAAATTTTGAAAATTTTGAAAATTTTGAAAATTTTGAAAATTTTGAAAATTTTGAAAATTTTGAAAATTTTGAAAATTTTGAAAATTTTAAAATTTTGAAATTTTCAAAATTTTGAAAATTTTGAAAATTTTGAAAATTTTGAAAATTTTGAAAAAAATTTTGAAAAAATTTTGAAAATTTTGAAAATTTTGAAAATTTTGAAAATTTTGAAAATTTTGAAAATTTTGAAAATTTTGAAAATTTTGAAAATTTTGAAAATTTTGAAATTTTGAAAATTTTGAAAATTTTGAAAATTTTGAAAATTTTGAAAATTTTGAAAATTTTGAAAATTTTGAAAATTTTGAAAATTTTGAAAATTTTGAAAATTTTGAAAATTTTGAAAATTTTGAAAATTTTGAAAAATTTTAAAAATTTGAAAATTTTGAAAATTTTGAAAATTTTGAAAATTTTGAAAATTTTGAAAATTTTGAAAATTTTGAAAATTTTTTTGAAAATTTTGAAAATTTTGAAAATTTAAAATTTTGAAAAATTTTGAAAATTTTGAAAATTTTGAAAATTTTGAAAATTTTGAAAATTTTGAAAATTTTGAAAATTTTGAAAATTTTGAAATTTTTTGAAAATTTTGAAAATTTTGAAAATTTTGAAAATTTTGAAAATTTAAAATTTTGAAAATTTTGAAAATTTTGAAAATTTTTGAAAATTTTGAAAAATTTTTCAAAATTTTCAAAAAATTTCAAAATTTTCAAAATTTTCAAAATTTTCAAAATTTTCAAAATTTTTTCAAAATTTTCAAAATTTTCAAAATTTTCAAAATTTTTTAAAATTTTCAAAATTTTTCAAAATTTTCAAAATTTTCAAAATTTTCAAAATTTTCAAAATTTTCAAAATTTTCAAAATTTTGAAAATTTTCAAAAAATTTTCAAAATTTTCAAAATTTTCAAAATTTTCAAAATTTTCAAAAATTTCAAAATTTTCAAAATTTTGAAAATTTTCAAAATTTTCAAAATTTTCAAAATTTTCAAAATTTTCAAAATTTTCAAAATTTTGAAAATTTTCAAAATTTTTAAAATTTTCAAAATTTTCAAAATTTTCAAAATTTTTAAAATTTTGAAAATTTTCAAAATTTTCAAAATTTTGAAAAATTTCAAAATTTTCAAAATTTTGAAAATTTTCAAAATTTTCAAAAATTTTGAAAATTTTGAAAATTTTGAAAATTTTGAAAATTTTGAAAATTTTGAAAATTTTGAAAATTTTGAAAATTTTGAAAATTTTGAAAATTTTGAAAATTTTGAAAATTTTCAAAATTTTGAAAAAATTTTGAAAATTTTGAAAATTTTGAAAATTTTGAAAATTTTGAAAATTTTCAAAATTTTGAAAATTTTGAAAATTTTGAAAATTTTGAAAATTTTGAAAATTTTCAAAATTTTGAAAATTTTGAAAATTTTGAAAATTTTGAAAATTTTGAAAATTTTGAAAATTTTGAAAATTTTAAAATTTTGAAAATTTTGAAAATTTTAAAAATTTTAAAAATTTTGAAAATTTTGAAAATTTTGAAAATTTTGAAAATTTTGAAAAATTTTGAAAATTTTGAAAATTTTGAAAATTTTGAAAATTTTGAAAATTTTGAAAATTTTGAAAATTTTGAAAATTTTGAAAAATTTTGAAAATTTTGAAAATTTTGAAAATTTTGAAAATTTTGAAAATTTTGAAAATTTTGAAAATTTTGAAAATTTTAAAATTTTGAAAATTTTAAAAATTTTTTTGAAAATTTTGAAAATTTTGAAAATTTTGAAAATTTTGAAAATTTGAAAAATTTTGAAAATTTTGAAAATTTTGAAAATTTTGAAAATTTTGAAAATTTTGAAAATTTTAAAAATTTTGAAAATTTTCAAAATTTTGAAAATTTTGAAAATTTTGAAAATTTTGAAAATTTTTGAAAATTTTGAAAATTTTGAAAATTTTGAAAATTTTGAAAATTTTGAAAATTTTGAAAATTTTGAAAATTTTGAAAATTTTGAAAATTTTGAAAATTTTGAAAATTTTGAAAATTTTGAAAATTTTGAAAATTTTGAAAATTTTGAAAATTTTGAAAATTTTGAAAATTTTGAAAATTTTGAAAATTTTGAAAATTTTGAAAAATTTTGAAAATTTTGAAAATTTTGAAAATTTTGAAAATTTTTGAAAATTTTGAAAATTTTGAAAATTTTGAAAATTTTGAAAATTTTGAAAATTTTGAAAATTTTTTGAAAAATTTGAAAATTTTGAAAATTTTCAAAAAAATTTTTGAAAATTTTGAAAATTTTGAAAATTTTGAAAATTTTTGAAAATTTTGAAAATTTTGAAAATTTTGAAAATTTTAAAATTTTGAAAATTTTCAAAATTTTCAAAATTTAAAAAAATTTCAAAATTTTCAAATTTTTCAAAATTTTCAAAATTTTCAAAATTTTCAAAATTTTCAAAATTTTCAAAATTTTCAAAATTTTCAAAATTTTCAAAATTTTCAAAATTTTCAAAATTTTCAAAATTTTCAAAATTTTAAAATTTTCAAAATTTTCAAAATTTTCAAAATTTTCAAAATTTTCAAAATTTTCAAATTTTTCAAAATTTTCAAAATTTCAAAATTTTTCAAAATTTTCAAAATTTTCAAAATTTTCAAAATTTTTCAAAATTTTCAAAATTTTCAAAATTTTCAAAATTTTCAAAATTTTGAAAAATTTTCAAAATTTTCAAAATTTTGAAAAATTTTGAAAAATTTTCAAAATTTTGAAAATTTTGAAAATTTTCAAAATTTTGAAAATTTTGAAAAATTTTCAAAATTTTGAAAAATTTTGAAAATTTTGAAAATTTTGAAAAATTTTGAAAAATTTTGAAAATTTTGAAAATTTTGAAAATTTTGAAAATTTTGAAAATTTTGAAAAATTTTGAAAATTTTGAAAATTTTGAAAATTTTGAAAATTTTGAAAAATTTTGCAAAATTTTGAAAAATTTTCAAAATTTTCAAAATTTTCAAAATTTTCAAAATTTTTCAAAATTTTCAAAATTTTCAAAATTTTCAAAAATTTTCAAAATTTTCAAAATTTTCAAAATTTTCAAAATTTTCAAAATTTTTCAAAATTTTCAAAATTTTCAAAATTTTCAAAATTTTCAAAATTTTCAAAATTTTTCAAAATTTTGAAAAATTTTGAAAAATTTTGAAAAATTTTGAAAAATTTTCAAAATTTTGAAAAATTTTGAAAATTTTTCAAAATTTTGAAAAATTTTGAAAATTTTGAAAATTTTGAAAATTTTGAAAATTTTGAAAATTTTGAAAAATTTTGAAAATTTTGAAAATTTTGAAAAATTTTGAAAATTTTGAAAATTTTGAAAATTTTGAAAATTTTGAAAATTTTGAAAAATTTTGAAAATTTTGAAAATTTTGAAAAATTTTGAAAATTTTGAAAATTTTGAAAATTTTGAAAATTTTGAAAATTTTGAAAATTTTGAAAATTTTGAAAATTTTGAAAATTTTGAAAATTTTGAAAATTTTGAAAATTTTGAAAAATTTTGAAAATTTTGAAAATTTTGAAAAATTTTGAAAATTTTGAAAATTTTTCAAAATTTTTGAAAATTTTGAAAATTTTGAAAATTTTGAAAATTTTGAAAATTTTGAAAATTTTTCAAAATTTTGAAAATTTTTCAAAAATTTTCAAAAATTTTCAAAATTTTCAAAATTTTCAAAATTTTTCAAAATTTTCAAAATTTTCAAAATTTTCAAAATTTTCAAAATTTTCAAAATTTTTCAAAATTTTCAAAATTTTCAAAATTTTTCAAAATTTTCAAAATTTTCAAAATTTTCAAAATTTTCAAAATTTTCAAAATTTTCAAAATTTTCAAAATTTTCAAAATTTTCAAAAATTTTCAAAATTTTTCAAAATTTTCAAAATTTTCAAAATTTTCAAAATTTTGAAAAATTTTCAAAATTTTCAAAATTTTCAAAATTTTTCAAAATTTTCAAAATTTTCAAAATTTTCAAAATTTTCAAAATTTTCAAAATTTTCAAAATTTTCAAAATTTTTCAAAATTTTCAAAATTTTCAAAATTTTCAAAATTTTCAAAATTTTTCAAAATTTTTCAAAATTTTCAAAATTTTCAAAATTTTCAAAATTTTCAAAATTTTCAAAATTTTCAAAATTTTCAAAATTTTCAAAATTTTCAAAATTTTCAAAATTTTCAAAATTTTCAAAATTTTCAAAATTTTCAAAATTTTCAAAATTTTCAAAATTTTCAAAATTTTCAAAATTTTCAAAATTTTCAAAATTTTCAAAATTTTTCAAAATTTTCAAAATTTTCAAAATTTTCAAAATTTTCAAAATTTTTCAAAATTTTCAAAATTTTCAAAATTTTCAAAATTTTCAAAATTTTCAAAATTTTCAAAATTTTTCAAAATTTTCAAAATTTTCAAAATTTTCAAAATTTTCAAAATTTTCAAAATTTTCAAAATTTTCAAAATTTTCAAAAATTTTCAAAATTTTCAAAATTTTTCAAAATTTTCAAAATTTTCAAAATTTTCAAAATTTTCAAAATTTTCAAAATTTTCAAAATTTTCAAAATTTTCAAAATTTTCAAAATTTTCAAAATTTTCAAAATTTTCAAAATTTTCAAAATTTTCAAAATTTTCAAAATTTTCAAAATTTTCAAAATTTTCAAAATTTTCAAAATTTTCAAAAATTTTCAAAATTTTCAAAATTTTTCAAAATTTTCAAAATTTTCAAAATTTTCAAAATTTTCAAAATTTTCAAAATTTTCAAAATTTTCAAAATTTTCAAAATTTTCAAAATTTTCAAAATTTTCAAAATTTTTCAAAATTTTCAAAATTTTCAAAATTTTCAAAATTTTCAAAATTTTGAAAATTTTGAAAATTTTGAAAATTTTCAAAATTTTGAAAATTTTGAAAATTTTAAAATTTTGCAAAATTTTGCAAAATTTTGAAAATTTTGAAAATTTTCAAAATTTTGAAAATTTTGAAAATTTTCAAAATTTTGAAAATTTTGAAAATTTTGAAAATTTTGAAAATTTTGAAAATTTTCAAAATTTTCAAAATTTTGAAAATTTTCAAAATTTTCAAAATTTTGAAAATTTTCAAAATTTTTCAAAATTTTGAAAAATTTTGAAAATTTTGAAAAATTTTGAAAATTTTCAAAATTTTCAAAATTTTGAAAATTTTCAAAATTTTTCAAAATTTTCAAAATTTTCAAAATTTTCAAAATTTTCAAAATTTTCAAAATTTTCAAAATTTTCGAAAATTTTCAAAATTTTTCAAAATTTTCAAAATTTTCAAAATTTTCAAAATTTTCAAAATTTTCAAAATTTTCAAAATTTTCAAAATTTTCAAAATTTTTCAAAATTTTCAAAATTTTCAAAATTTTTCAAAATTTTCAAAAATTTTGAAAATTTTGAAAATTTTCAAAATTTTGAAAATTTTCAAAATTTTAAAATTTTGAAAATTTTGCAAAATTTTGAAAATTTTCAAAATTTTGAAAATTTTGAAAATTTTCAAAATTTTGCAAAATTTTAAAAATTTTGAAAATTTTAAAAATTTTGAAAATTTTCAAAATTTTGAAAATTTTGAAAATTTTGAAAATTTTGAAAATTTTGAAAATTTTGAAAATTTTGAAAATTTTGAAAATTTTGAAAAATTTTGAAAATTTTGAAAATTTTCAAAATTTTGAAAATTTTCAAAATTTTCAAAATTTTCAAAATTTTTAAAAATTTTGAAAATTTTGAAAATTTTGAAAATTTTGAAAATTTTAAAAATTTTCAAAATTTTGAAAATTTTCAAAATTTTGAAAATTTTCAAAATTTTGAAAATTTTCAAAATTTTCAAAATTTTCAAAATTTTCAAAATTTTGAAAATTTTCAAAATTTTCAAAATTTTCAAAATTTTCAAAATTTTCAAAATTTTCAAAATTTTCAAAATTTTTCAAAATTTTCAAAATTTTCAAAATTTTCAAAATTTTCAAAATTTTCAAAATTTTCAAAATTTTCAAAATTTTCAAAATTTTTCAAAATTTTCAAAATTTTCAAAATTTTCAAAATTTTCAAAATTTTCAAAATTTTCAAAATTTTCAAAATTTTCAAAATTTTCAAAATTTTCAAAATTTTCAAAATTTTGAAAATTTTCAAAATTTTCAAAATTTTGAAAAATTTTCAAAATTTTCAAAATTTTTCAAAATTTTCAAAATTTTCAAAATTTTCAAAATTTTCAAAATTTTTCAAAATTTTCAAAATTTTCAAAATTTTCAAAATTTTCAAAATTTTTCAAAATTTTCAAAATTTTCAAAATTTTTGAAAATTTTCAAAATTTTCAAAATTTTCAAAATTTTCAAAATTTTCAAAATTTTCAAAATTTTCAAAATTTTCAAAATTTTCAAAATTTTCAAAATTTTCAAAATTTTCAAAATTTTCAAAATTTTCAAAATTTTCAAAATTTTCAAAATTTTCAAAATTTTCAAAATTTTCAAAATTTTCAAAATTTTCAAAATTTTCAAAATTTTTCAAAATTTTCAAAATTTTCAAAATTTTCAAAATTTTCAAAATTTTCAAAATTTTCAAAATTTTCAAAATTTTCAAAATTTTCAAAATTTTCAAAATTTTTCAAAATTTTCAAAATTTTTCAAAATTTTCAAAATTTTCAAAATTTTCAAAATTTTCAAAATTTTCAAAATTTTTCAAAATTTTTCAAAATTTTCAAAATTTTCAAAATTTTCAAAATTTTCAAAATTTTCAAAATTTTCAAAATTTTCAAAATTTTCAAAATTTTCAAAATTTTGAAAATTTTCAAAATTTTTCAAAATTTTCAAAATTTTCAAAATTTTCAAAATTTTCAAAATTTTTCAAAATTTTCAAAATTTTCAAAAATTTTCAAAATTTTAAAAATTTTCAAAATTTTGCAAAATTTTGAAAATTTTGAAAATTTTGAAAATTTTAAAAATTTTGAAAATTTTGAAAATTTTTAAAATTTTCAAAATTTTCAAAATTTTGAAAATTTTGAAAATTTTGAAAATTTTCAAAATTTTGAAAATTTTGAAAATTTTCAAAATTTTGAAAAATTTTAAAATTTTCAAAATTTTGAAAATTTTGAAAATTTTGCAAAATTTTCAAAATTTTTAAAAATTTTAAAAATTTTCAAAATTTTCAAAATTTTGAAAATTTTGAAAATTTTCAAAATTTTAAAATTTTAAAAATTTTCAAAATTTTGAAAATTTTAAAATTTTAAAATTTTGCAAAATTTTCAAAATTTTCAAAATTTTCAAAATTTTCAAAATTTTGAAAATTTTTAAAAATTTTCAAAAATTTTCAAAATTTTCAAAATTTTCAAAATTTTCAAAATTTTCAAAATTTTCAAAATTTTCAAAATTTTAAAAATTTTAAAAATTTTGAAAATTTTGCAAAATTTTCAAAAATTTTGAAAATTTTGAAAATTTTGAAAATTTTGAAAATTTTGAAAATTTTGAAAATTTTGAAAATTTTGAAAATTTTGAAAATTTTGAAAATTTTGAAAATTTTGAAAATTTTGAAAATTTTCAAAATTTTGAAAATTTTCAAGAATTTCTTAAAATTTTGAAAATTTTAAAAATTTTAAGAATTTTGAAAATTTTGAAAATTTCTAAATTTTAAAATTTTAAAAATTTTGAAAATTTTGAAAATTTCGCAAAGCTTTCAGAAATTTTCCAAAATTTTCAAAATTTTCAAAATTTTCAAAGTACAAATTTTGCAGAATTTTGAGGCCGAAATTTTTAAAAATTTTCGAATTTTGAAAATTTTGAAATTTGAAATTTTGAAAATTTTCAAAATTTTCAAAATTTTCAAAAATTTTAATTGAAAACTTTCAAAATTTTCAAAATCTGAAAAATTTCAAAATTTTTCAAAAACTTTCGAAATTTTTCAAATTTTTTGAAAATTTTCAAAATTTTCAAAGTTTTCAAAGTTTTTCAAAATTTTCGAAATTTTCAAAATTTTCAAGGAATTTGACCGTTTTCACCTACAAGAATTTTCTGTTTAAGTACCCAAAAGGAGTATTTCAAAGTACAAAGGTGCTAAAATTTCAAAATTTTCAAATTTCAAGATTACAAAATGTTTCAGATAAAATTCCAAATTTTCAAAGTTTTCAAATTTCAAAATTTTCAAAATTTTTTAAAATTTTCAAATTTTCAAAATTTTCAAATTTTCAAAATTTTCAAAATTTTCAATATTTTTCAAAATTTTTAAAATTTCTAAATTTTCAAAATTTTCCCAATTGTTTAAAAATTTTCAAAATTTTCAAAATTTTCAAAATTTCAAAAATTTTCAAAATTTTCAAAATTTTCAAAATTTTCAAAATTTTCAAAATTTCAAAATTTTCAAAATTTCAAAATTTTCAAATTTTTCAAAATTTTCAAAATTTTCAAAATTTTCAAAAAATTTCAAAATTTCAAAATTTCAAAATTTCAAAAATTTTCAAAATTTTCAAAATTTTCAAAATTTTCAAAATTTCAAAATTTTCCAAATTTTCCAATTTTCGAAATTTTTAAAATTTTCAAAATTCAAATTTTCAAATTTTTCAAAATTTCAAAATTTTGATATTTTAAAATTTTCAAATTTTCAAAATTTTCAAACTTTCAATATGTTCAAAATTTTCAAAATTTTCAAGAATTTCAAAATTTTCAAAATTTTCAAAATTTTAAAATTTTCAAATTTTTTAAAATTTTAAAATTTTTTCAAAATTTTTCAAATTTTCAAAATTTTCAAAATTTCAAAGTTTTCAAATTTCAAAATTTTCAAAATTTCATAATTTTCAAAATTTTCAAAATTTCAAAATTTCAAAATTT
>JAEIFN010000486.1:0-27477 GCA_018903675.1 Zaprionus capensis
AAAATTTTCAAAATTTTTAAAATTTTCAAATTTTCAAAATTTATCAAAATTTTGAAAATTTTCAAAATTTTCGAAATTTTAAAAATTTTGAAAATTTTGAAAATTTTGAAAATTTTGAAATTTTTCAAAATTTTCAAAATTTTCAAAATTTTGAAAATTTTCAAAATTTTCAAAAATTTCAAAATTTTCAAATTTCAAAATTTCAAAATTTTCAAAATTTTTGAAAATTTTCAAAATTTTCAAAATTTTCAAAATTTTCAAAATTTTCAAAATTTTCAAAATTTTCAAAATTTTCAAAATTTTCTAAATTTTCAAAATTTTCAAAATTTTCAAAATTTTCAAAATTTTCAAAATTTTCAAAATTTTTCAAAATTTTCAAAAATTTTCAAAATTTTCAAAATTTTCAAAATTTTCAAAATTTTCAAAATTTTCAAAATTTTTCAAAATTTTCAAAATTTTCAAATATTTTAAAAATTTTTAAAAGTTTTCAAAATTTTAAAATTTTCAAAATTTTCAAAATTTTTCCAAATTTTCAAAATTTTCAAAATTTTCAAAATTTTCAAAATTTTCAAAATTTTCAAAATTTTCAAAATTTTTAAAAATTTCAAAATTTTCAAAATTTTCAAAAGTTTTCAAAATTTTTCAAAATTTTCAAAATTTTTCAAAATTTTCAAAATTTTCAAATTTTCAAAATTTTCAAAATTTTCAAAATTTTCAAAATTTTCAAAATTTTTCAAAATTTTCAAAATTTTCAAAATTTTCAAAATTTTCAAAATTTTCAAAATTTTCAAAATTTTCAAAATTTTCAAAATTTTCAAAATTTTCAAAATTTTCAAAATTTTCAAAATTTTCAAAATTTTCAAAATTTTCAAAATTTTCAAAATTTTTCAAAATTTTCAAAATTTTCAAAATTTTCAAAATTTTTCAAAATTTTCAAAATTTTCAAAATTTTCAAAATTTTCAAAATTTTCAAAATTTTCAAAATTTTCAAAATTTTCAAAAATTTCAAAATTTTCAAAATTTTTCAAAATTTTCAAAATTTTCAAAATTTTCAAAATTTTCAAAATTTTCAAAATTTTCAAAATTTTCAAAATTTTCAAAATTTTCAAAATTTTCAAAATTTTCAAAATTTTCAAAATTTTCAAAATTTTCAAAATTTTCAAAATTTTCAAAATTTTCAAAATTTTCAAAATTTTCAAAATTTTCAAAATTTTCAAAATTTTCAAAATTTTCAAAATTTTCAAAATTTTCAAAATTTTCAAAATTTTCAAAATTTTCAAAATTTTCAAAATTTTCAAAATTTTCAAAATTTTCAAAATTTTCAAAATTTTCAAAATTTTCAAAATTTTTCAAATTTTCAAAATTTTCAAAATTTTCAAAATTTTCAAAATTTTCAAAATTTTCAAAATTTTTCAAAATTTTCAAAATTTCAAAATTTTCAAAATTTTCAAAATTTTCAAAATTTTCAAAATTTTCAAAATTTTCAAAATTTTCAAAATTTTCAAAATTTTCAAAATTTTCAAAATTTTCAAAATTTTCAAAATTTTCAAAATTTTCAAAATTTTCAAAATTTTCAAAATTTTCAAAATTTTCAAAATTTTCAAAATTTTCAAAATTTTTCAAAATTTTCAAAATTTTCAAAATTTTCAAAATTTTCAAAATTTTCAAAATTTTCAAAATTTTCAAAATTTTCAAAATTTTCAAAATTTTCAAAATTTTCAAAATTTTCAAAATTTTCAAAATTTTCAAAATTTTCAAAATTTTTCAAAATTTTCAAAATTTTCAAAATTTTCAAAATTTTCAAAATTTTCAAAATTTTCAAAATTTTCAAAATTTTCAAAATTTTCAAAATTTTTCAAAATTTTCAAAATTTTCAAAATTTTCAAAATTTTCAAAATTTTCAAAAATTTTCAAAATTTTCAAAATTTTCAAAATTTTCAAAATTTTCAAAATTTTCAAAATTTTCAAAATTTTCAAAATTTTCAAAATTTTCAAAATTTTCAAAATTTTCAAAATTTTCAAAATTTTCAAAATTTTCAAAATTTTTCAAAATTTTCAAAATTTTCAAAATTTTCAAAATTTTCAAAATTTTCAAAATTTTCAAAATTTTCAAAATTTTCAAAATTTTCAAAATTTTCAAAATTTTCAAAATTTTCAAAATTTTCAAAATTTTCAAAATTTTCAAAATTTTCAAAATTTTCAAAATTTTCAAAATTTTCAAAATTTTCAAAATTTTCAAAATTTTCAAAATTTTCAAAATTTTCAAAATTTTCAAAATTTTCAAAATTTTCAAAATTTTCAAAATTTTCAAAATTTTCAAAATTTTCAAAATTTTCAAAATTTTCCAAAATTTTCAAAATTTTCCAAAATTTTCAAAATTTTCAAAATTTTCAAAATTTTCAAAATTTTTCAAAATTTTCAAAATTTTCAAAATTTTCAAAATTTTTCAAAATTTTCAAAATTTTCAAAATTTTCAAAATTTTCAAAATTTTCAAAATTTTCAAAATTTTCAAAATTTTCAAAATTTTCAAAATTTTCAAAATTTTCAAAATTTTCAAAATTTTGAAAAATTTTGAAAATTTTGAAAATTTTGAAAATTTTCAAAATTTTCAAAATTTTCAAAATTTTCAAAATTTTGAAAAATTTTCAAAATTTTCAAAATTTTGAAAATTTTCAAAATTTTCAAAATTTTCAAAATTTTGAAAATTTTCAAAATTTTCAAAATTTTCAAAATTTTCAAAATTTTCAAAATTTTGAAAATTTTTCAAAATTTTTCAAAATTTTTCAAAATTTTTCAAAATTTTTCAAAATTTTCAAAATTTTTCAAAATTTTCAAAATTTTCAAAATTTTCAAAATTTTCAAAATTTTCAAAAATTTTTCAAAATTTTCAAAATTTTCAAAATTTTCAAAATTTTCAAAATTTTCAAAATTTTCAAAATTTTCAAAATTTTCAAAATTTTCAAAATTTTCAAAATTTTCAAAATTTTCAAAATTTTCAAAATTTTCAAAATTTTCAAAATTTTCAAAATTTTCAAAATTTTCAAAATTTTCAAAATTTTCAAAATTTTCAAAATTTTCAAAATTTTCAAAATTTTCAAAATTTTTCAAAATTTTCAAAATTTTCAAAATTTTCAAAATTTTCAAAATTTTCAAAATTTTCAAAATTTTCAAAATTTTCAAAATTTTCAAAATTTTCAAAATTTTCAAAATTTTCAAAATTTTCAAAATTTTCAAAATTTTCAAAATTTTCAAAATTTTCAAAATTTTCAAAATTTTTCAAAATTTTCAAAATTTTCAAAATTTTCAAAATTTTCAAAATTTTCAAAATTTTCAAAATTTTCAAAATTTTCAAAATTTTCAAAATTTTCAAAATTTTCAAAATTTTCAAAATTTTCAAAATTTTCAAAATTTTCAAAATTTTCAAAATTTTCAAAATTTTGAAAATTTTCAAAATTTTCAAAATTTTCAAAATTTTGAAAATTTTCAAAATTTTCAAAATTTTAAAAATTTTCAAAATTTTGCAAAATTTTCAAAATTTTCAAAATTTTCAAAATTTTCAAAATTTTCAAAATTTTCAAAATTTTCAAAATTTTAAAAATTTTCTTTAAAATTTTCAAAATTTTCAAAATTTTCAAAATTTTCAAAATTTTCAAAATTTTCAAAATTTTCAAAATTTTCAAAATTTTCAAAATTTTCAAAATTTTCAAAATTTTCAAAATTTTCAAAATTTTCAAAATTTTGCAAAATTTTCAAAATTTTCAAAATTTTGAAAATTTTCAAAATTTTCAAAATTTTGAAAATTTTCAAAATTTTCAAAATTTTCAAAATTTTCAAAATTTTCAAAATTTTCAAAATTTTCAAAATTTTCAAAATTTTCAAAATTTTCAAAATTTTCAAAATTTTCAAAATTTTCAAAATTTTCAAAATTTTCAAAATTTTCAAAATTTTCAAAATTTTTCAAAATTTTCAAAATTTTCAAAATTTTTCAAAATTTTCAAAATTTTTCAAAATTTTCAAAATTTTCAAAATTTTCAAAATTTTCAAAATTTTCAAAATTTTCAAAATTTTCAAAATTTTCAAAATTTTCAAAATTTTGCAAAATTTTCAAAATTTTCAAAATTTTCAAAATTTTCAAAATTTTCAAAATTTTCAAAATTTTCAAAATTTTCAAAATTTTCAAAATTTTCAAAATTTTCAAAATTTTCAAAATTTTCAAAATTTTCAAAATTTTCAAAATTTTCAAAATTTTCAAAATTTTCAAAATTTTCAAAATTTTCAAAATTTTCAAAATTTTCAAAATTTTCAAAATTTTCAAAATTTTCAAAATTTTCAAAATTTTCAAAATTTTCAAAATTTTCAAAATTTTCAAAATTTTCAAAATTTTCAAAATTTTCAAAATTTTCAAAATTTTCAAAATTTTCAAAATTTTCAAAATTTTCAAAATTTTCAAAATTTTCAAAAATTTTCAAAATTTTCAAAATTTTCAAAATTTTCAAAATTTTCAAAATTTTCAAAATTTTCAAAATTTTCAAAATTTTCAAAATTTTCAAAATTTTCAAAATTTTCAAAATTTTCAAAATTTTCAAAATTTTCAAAATTTTTCAAAATTTTCAAAATTTTCAAAATTTTCAAAATTTTCAAAATTTTCAAAATTTTCAAAATTTTCAAAATTTTCAAAATTTTCAAAATTTTCAAAATTTTCAAAATTTTCAAAATTTTCAAAATTTTCAAAATTTTCAAAATTTTCAAAATTTTCAAAATTTTCAAAATTTTCAAAAATTTTCAAAATTTTCAAAATTTTCAAAATTTTCAAAATTTTCAAAATTTTCAAAATTTTCAAAATTTTCAAAATTTTCAAAATTTTTTTCAAAATTTTCAAAATTTTCAAAATTTTCAAAATTTTCAAAATTTTCAAAATTTTCAAAATTTTCAAAATTTTCAAAATTTTTCAAAATTTTCAAAATTTCAAAATTTTCAAAATTTTCAAAATTTTCAAAATTTTCAAAATTTTTTCAAAATTTCAAATTTTCAAAATTTTCAAAATTTTCAAAATTTTCAAAATTTTTCAAAATTTTCAAAATTTTCAAAATTTTCAAAATTTTAAAAAATTTTCAAAATTTTCAAAATTTTCAAAATTTTCAAAATTTTCAAAATTTTCAAAATTTTTCAAAATTTTCAAAATTTTCAAAATTTTCCAAAATTTCAAAATTTTCAAAATTTTCAAAATTTTCAAAATTTTCAAATTTTCAAAATTTTCAAAATTTTCTGAAAATTTTCAAAATTTTCAAAATTTTCAAAATTTTCAAAATTTTAAAAATTTTCAAAATTTTCAAAATTTTCAAAATTTTCAAAATTTTTAAAATTTTCAAAATTTTCAAAATTTTCAAAATTTTCAAAATTTTAAAATTTTCAAAATTTTCAAAATTTTCAAAATTTTCAAAATTTTCAAAATTTTCAAAATTTTCAAAATTTTCAAAATTTTTCAAAATTTTCAAAATTTTCAAAATTTTCAAAATTTTCAAAATTTTGCAAAATTTTCAAAATTTTCAAAATTTTCAAAATTTTCAAAATTTTCAAAATTTTCAAAAATTTTCAAAATTTTTAAATTTTCAAAATTTTCAAAATTTTCAAAATTTTCAAAATTTCAAATTTTCAAAATTTTCAAAATTTTCAAAATTTTCAAAATTTTCAAAATTTTCAAAATTTTCAAAATTTTCAAAATTTTCAAAATTTTCAAAATTTTCAAAATTTTCAAAATTTTCAAAATTTTCAAAATTTTCAAAATTTTCAAAATTTTCAAAATTTTCAAAATTTTCAAAATTTTTAAAATTTTCAAAATTTTTCAAAATTTTCAAAATTTTCAAAATTTTCAAAATTTTCAAAATTTTCAAAATTTTCAAAATTTTCAAAATTTTCAAAATTTTCAAAAATTTTCAAAATTTTCAAAATTTTCAAAATTTTCAAAATTTTTTCAAAATTTTCAAAATTTTCAAATTTTTCAAAATTTTCAAAATTTTCAAAATTTTCAAAATTTTCAAAATTTTCAAAATTTTCAAAATTTTCAAAATTTTCAAAATTTTCAAAATTTTCAAAATTTTCAAAATTTTCAAAATTTTCAAAATTTTCAAAATTTTCAAAATTTTCAAAATTTTCAAAATTTTCAAAATTTTCAAAATTTTCAAAATTTTCAAAATTTTCAAAATTTTCAAAATTTTCAAAATTTTCAAAATTTTCAAAATTTTCAAAATTTTCAAAATTTTCAAAATTTTCAAAATTTTCAAAATTTTCAAAATTTTCAAAATTTTCAAAATTTTCAAAATTTTCAAAATTTTCAAAATTTTCAAAATTTTCAAAATTTTCAAAATTTTCAAAATTTTCAAAATTTTCAAAATTTTCAAAATTTTCAAAATTTTCAAAATTTTCAAAATTTTTAAAATTTTCAAAATTTTCAAAATTTTCAAAATTTTCAAAATTTTCAAAATTTTCAAAATTTTCAAAATTTTCAAAATTTTCAAAATTTTCAAAATTTTCAAAATTTTCAAAATTTTCAAAATTTTCAAAATTTTCAAAATTTTCAAAATTTTCAAAATTTTCAAAATTTTCAAAATTTTCAAAATTTTTTTTCCAAAATTTCAAAATTTTCAAAATTTTCATTAAATTTTCAAAATTTTCAAAATTTTCAAAATTTTCAAAATTTTCAAAATTTTCAAATTCTTCAAAATTTTCAAAATTTTCCAAATTTTCAGTTTTCTAAATTTTTAAAATTTTCAAAATTTTAAAATTTTCAAAGTTTTCAAAATTTTCAAAATTCTGAAAATTTTCAAAATTCTGAAAATTTTCGAAAATTTTAAAAATTTCGAAAATTTCAAAGTTTTCAAAATTTTTCAAAATTTTCAAAATTTTCGAAAATTTTCAAAATTTTCAAAATTTTCAAAATTTTCAAAATTTTCAAAATTTTCAAAATTTTCAAAATTTTCAAAATTTTCAAAATTTTCAAAATTTTCAAAATTTTCAAAATTTTCAAAATTTTCAAAATTTTCAAAATTTTGCAAAATTTTCAAAATTTTGAAAAATTTTCAAAATTTTCAAAAATTTTTCAAAATTTTGAAAATTTTCAAAATTTTGAAAATTTTGAAAATTTTCAAAATTTTGAAAATTTTCAAAATTTTCAAAATTTTCAAAATTTTCAAAATTTTCAAAATTTTCAAAATTTTGAAAATTTTGAAAATTTTGAAAATTTTCAAAATTTTCAAAATTTTCAAAATTTTGAAAATTTTCAAAATTTTGAAAATTTTGAAAATTTTGAAAATTTTGAAAATTTTGAAAATTTTGAAAAATTTTGAAAATTTTCGAAAATTTTGAAAATTTTGAAAATTTTGAAAATTTTGAAAATTTTGAAAATTTTGAAAATTTTCAAAATTTTCAAAATTTTGAAAAATTTTGAAAATTTTCAAAATTTTGAAAATTTTCAAAATTTTTGAAAATTTTCAAAATTTTTCAAAATTTTTCAAAATTTTCAAAATTTTCAAAATTTTCAAAATTTTCAAAATTTTCAAAATTTTCAAAATTTTCAAAATTTTCAAAATTTTCAAAATTTTCAAAATTTTCAAAATTTTCAAAATTTTCAAAATTTTCAAAATTTTCAAAATTTTCAAAATTTTCAAAATTTTCAAAATTTTCAAAATTTTCAAAATTTTCAAAATTTTCAAAATTTTCAAAATTTTCAAAATTTTCAAAATTTTCAAAATTTTCAAAATTTTCAAAATTTTCAAAATTTTCAAAATTTTCCAAAATTTTCAAAATTTTCAAAATTTTCAAAATTTTCAAAATTTTCAAAATTTTCAAAATTTTCAAAATTTTCAAAATTTTCAAAATTTTCAAAATTTTCAAAATTTTCAAAATTTTCAAAAATTTTCAAAATTTTCAAAATTTTCAAAATTTTCAAAATTTTCAAAATTTTCAAAATTTTCAAAATTTTCAAAATTTTCAAAATTTTCAAAATTTTCAAAATTTTCAAAATTTTCAAAATTTTCCAAAATTTTCAAAATTTTCCAAAATTTTCAAAATTTTTCAAATTTTCAAAATTTTCAAAATTTTCAAAATTTTCAAAATTTTCAAAATTTTCAAAATTTTCAAAATTTTCAAAATTTTCAAAATTTTCAAAATTTTCAAAATTTTCAAAATTTTCAAAATTTTCAAAATTTTCAAAATTTTCAAAATTTTCAAAATTTTCAAAATTTTCAAAATTTTCAAAATTTTCAAAATTTTGAAAAATTTTCAAAATTTTCAAAATTTTCAAAATTTTCGAAAATTTTGAAAATTTTGAAAAATTTTCAAAATTTTCAAAATTTTCAAAATTTTGAAAATTTTGAAAATTTTGAAAATTTTGAAAAATTTTTGAAAATTTTGAAAATTTTGAAAATTTTGGAAAATTTTGAAAATTTTCGAAAATTTTGAAAATTTTGAAAATTTTGAAAATTTTTAAAATTTTGAAAATTTTGAAAATTTTGAAGAAATTTTGAAAATTTTGAAAATTTTGAAAAATTTTGAAAATTTTGAAAATTTTGAAAATTTTGAAAATTTTTGAAAATTTTGAAAATTTTTTGAAATTTTGAAAATTTTCAAAATTTTGAAAATTTTCAAAATTTTCAAAATTTTCCAAATATTCCAAATTTTCAAAATTTTCAAAATTTTCAAAATTTTCAAAATTTTCAAAATTTTCAAAATTTTCAAAATTTTCAAAATTTTCAAAATTTTCAAAATTTTCAAAATTTTCAAAATTTTCAAAATTTTCAAAATTTTCAAAATTTTCAAAATTTTCCAAATTTTCAAAATTTTCAAAATTTTCAAAATTTTCAAAATTTTCAAAATTTTCAAAATTTTCAAAATTTTCAAAATTTTCAAAATTTTCAAAATTTTCAAAATTTTCAAAATTTTCAAAATTTTCAAAATTTTCAAAATTTTCAAAATTTTCAAAATTTTCAAAATTTTCAAAATTTTCAAAATTTTCAAAATTTTCAAAATTTTCAAAATTTTCAAAATTTTCAAAATTTTGAAAATTTTCAAAATTTTGAAAATTTTGAAAATTTTGAAAATTTTGAAAATTTTGAAAATTTTGAAAATTTTGAAAATTTTTGAAAATTTTGAAAATTTTGAAAATTTTGAAAATTTTGCAAAATTTTGAAAAATTTTGAAAATTTTGAAAATTTTGAAAATTTTGAAAATTTTGAAAATTTTGAAAATTTTGAAAATTTTGAAAATTTTGAAAATTTTTGAAAATTTTGAAAATTTTGAAAATTTTGAAAATTTTGAAAATTTTGAAAATTTTTGAAAATTTTGAAAATTTTTCAAAATTTTCAAAATTTTCAAAATTTTTCAAAATTTTCAAAATTTTCAAAATTTTCAAAATTTTCAAAATTTTCCAAATTTTCAAAATTTTCAAAATTTTCAAAATTTTCAAAATTTTCAAAATTTTCAAAATTTTCAAAATTTTCAAAATTTTCAAAATTTTCAAAAATTTTTCAAAATTTTCAAAATTCTTCAAAATTTTCAAAACTTTAAAATTTTCAAAATTTTCAAAATTTTCAAAACTTTAAAATTTTCAAAATTTCAAAATTTTCGAAAATTTTCAAAAATTTTCAAAATTTTCAAAATTTTCAAAATTTTCAAAATTTTCAAAATTTCAAAAATTTTCAAAATTTTCAAAATTTTCAAAATTTTCAAAATTTTCAAAATTTTCAAAATTTTCAAAATTTTCAAAATTTTCAAAATTTTCCAAAATTTTCAAAATTTTCAAAATTTTCAAAATTTTCAAAATTTTCAAAATTTTCAAAATTTTCCAAAATTTTCAAAATTTTCAAAATTTTCAAAATTTTCAAAATTTTCAAAATTTTCAAAATTTTCAAAATTTTCAAAATTTTCAAAATTTTCAAAATTTTCAAAATTTTCAAAATTTTCAAAATTTTCAAAATTTTCAAAAATTTTCAAAATTTTCAAAAATTTTCAAAATTTTCAAAATTTTCAAAATTTTCAAAATTTTGCAAAATTTTGCAAAATTTTCAAAATTTTCAAAATTTTGAAAAATTTTCAAAATTTTTAAAATTTTCAAAATTTTCAAAATTTTCAAAATTTTCAAAATTTTCAAAATTTTCAAAATTTTCAAAATTTTCAAAATTTTCAAAATTTTCAAAATTTTCAAAATTTTCAAAATTTTCAAAATTTTCAAAATTTTCAAAATTTTCAAAATTTTCAAAATTTTCAAAATTTTCAAAATTTTCAAAATTTTCAAAATTTTCAAAATTTTCAAAATTTTCAAAATTTTCAAAATTTTCAAAATTTTCAAAATTTTCAAAATTTTCAAAATTTTCAAAATTTTTCAAAATTTTCAAAGTTTTCAAAATTTTTAAAATTTTCAAAATTTTCAAAATTTTCAAAATTTTCAAAATTTTCAAAAATTTTCAAATTTTCAAAATTTTCAAAATTTTCAAAATTTTCAAAATTTTCAAAATTTTCAAAATTTTCAAAATTTTCAAAATTTTCAAAATTTTCAAAATTTCAATATTTCAAAATTTTCAAAATTTTCAAAATTTTCAAAATTTTCAAAATTTTCAAAATTTTCAAAATTTTCAAAATTTTCAAAATTTTCAAAATTTTCAAAATTTTCAAAATTTTCAAAATTTTCAAAATTTTCAAAATTTTCAAAATTTTCAAAATTTTCAAAATTTTCAAAATTTTCAAAATTTTTCAAAATTTTCAAAATTTTCAAAATTTTCAAAATTTTCAAAATTTTCAAAATTTTCAAAATTTTCAAAATTTTCAAAATTTTCAAAATTTTCAAAATTTTCAAAATTTTCAAAATTTTCAAAATTTTCAAAATTTTCAAAATTTTCAAAATTTTCAAAATTTTCAAAAATTTTCAAAATTTTTCAAAATTTTCAAAATTTTCAAAATTTTCAAAATTTTCAAAATTTTCAAAATTTTTCAAAATTTTTCAAAATTTTCAAAATTTTCAAAATTTTCAAAATTTTCAAAATTTTCAAAATTTTCAAAATTTTCAAAATTTTCAAAATTTTCAAAATTTTTCAAAATTTTCAAAATTTTCAAAATTTTCAAAATTTTTCAAAATTTTCAAAATTTTCAAAATTTTCAAAATTTTCAAAATTTTCAAAATTTTCAAAAATTTTCAAAATTTTCAAAATTTTCAAAATTTTCAAAATTTTTCAAAATTTTCAAAATTTTCAAAATTTTCAAAATTTTCAAAATTTTCAAAATTTTCAAAATTTTCAAAATTTTCAAAATTTTCAAAATTTTCAAAATTTTCAAAAATTTTTCAAAATTTTCAAAATTTTCAAAATTTTCAAAATTTTCAAAATTTTCAAAATTTTCAAAATTTTCAAAATTTTCAAAATTTTCAAAATTTTTCAAAATTTTCAAAATTTTCAAAATTTTGAAAAATTTTCAAAATTTTCAAAATTTTCAAAATTTTCAAAATTTTCAAAATTTTCAAAATTTTCAAAATTTTCAAAATTTTCAAAATTTTCAAAATTTTCAAAATTTTCAAAATTTTGAAAAATTTTCAAAATTTTCAAAATTTTCAAAATTTTCAAAATTTTCAAAATTTTCAAAATTTTCAAAATTTTCAAAATTTTCAAAATTTTCAAAATTTTCAAAATTTTCAAAATTTTCAAAATTTTCAAAATTTTCAAAATTTTCAAAATTTTAAAAATTTTGAAAATTTTGAAAATTTTGAAAAATTTTCAAAATTTTGAAAATTTTGAAAATTTTGAAAATTTTGAAAAATTTTGAAAATTTTCAAAATTTTCAAAATTTTGAAAATTTTCAAAATTTTCAAAATTTTCAAAATTTTGAAAATTTTGAAAATTTTGAAAATTTTGAAAATTTTGAAAATTTTGAAAATTTTGAAAATTTTGAAAATTTTCGAAAATTTTCAAAATTTTGCAAAATTTTCAAAATTTTCAAAATTTTCAAAATTTTCAAAATTTTTCAAAATTTTCAAAATTTTCAAAATTTTCAAAATTTTCAAAAATTTTCAAAATTTTCAAAATTTTCAAAATTTTCAAAATTTTCAAAATTTTCAAAATTTTCAAAATTTTCAAAATTTTCAAAATTTTCAAAATTTTCAAAATTTTCAAAATTTTCAAAAATTTTCAAAATTTTCAAAATTTTCAAAATTTTCCAAAATTTTCCAAATTTTCCAAATTTTCAAAATTTTCAAAATTTTCAAAATTTTCAAAATTTTCAAAATTTTCCAAATTTTCAAAAAATTTTCAAAATTTTCAAAATTTTCAAAAATTTTCAAAATTTTCAAAATTTTCAAAATTTTGAAAATTTTGAAAATTTTGCAAAATTTTCAAAATTTTGAAAATTTTGAAAATTTTGAAAATTTTGAAAATTTTGAAAATTTTGAAAATTTTGAAAATTTTGAAAATTTTGAAAATTTTGAAAATTTTGAAAATTTTGAAAATTTTGAAAATTTTGAAAATTTTGAAAATTTTGAAAATTTTGAAAAATTTTGAAAATTTTGAAAATTTTGAAAATTTTGAAAATTTTGAAAAATTTTGAAAATTTTGAAAATTTTGAAAATTTTGAAAATTTTGAAAATTTTTGAAAATTTTGAAAATTTTGAAAATTTTGAAAATTTTGAAAATTTTCAAAATTTTGAAAATTTTCAAAATTTTCAAAATTTTTCGAAATTTTCAAAATTTTGAAAATTTTCAAAATTTTGAAAATTTTGAAAATTTTCAAAATTTTCAAAATTTTCAAAATTTTCAAAATTTTCAAAATTTTCAAAATTTTCAAAATTTTCAAAATTTTCAAAATTTTCAAAATTTTCAAAATTTTTCAAAATTTTCAAAATTTTCAAAATTTTCAAAATTTTCAAAATTTTCAAAATTTTCAAAATTTTCAAAATTTTCAAAATTTTCAAAATTTTCAAAATTTTCAAAATTTTCAAAATTTTCAAAAATTTTTCAAAATTTTTCAAAATTTTCAAAATTTTCAAAATTTTCAAAATTTTCAAAATTTTCAAAATTTTCCAAAATTTTCAAAATTTTCAAATTTTCAAAATTTTGAAAATTTTGAAAAATTTTGAAAATTTTGAAAATTTTCAAAATTTTCAAAATTTTGAAAATTTTGAAAATTTTGAAAATTTTGAAAATTTTGAAAATTTTGAAAATTTTGGAAAATTTTAAAATTTTGAAAATTTTGGAAAATTTTGAAAATTTTCAAAATTTTTGAAAATTTTCAAAATTTTGAAAATTTTGAAAATTTTGAAAATTTTGAAAATTTTGAAAATTTTGAAAATTTTGAAAATTTTGAAAATTTTGAAAATTTTGAAAATTTTGAAAATTTTGAAAATTTTGAAAATTTTAGAAATTTTGAAAATTTTGAAAATTTTGAAAATTTTGAAAATTTTGAAGAATTTTGAAAATTTTGAAAATTTTGAAAAATTTTGAAAATTTTGAAAATTTTGAAAATTTTGATAAATTTTGAAAATTTTGAAAATTTTGAAAATTTTGAAAATTTTGAAAATTTTGAAAATTTTGAAATTTTGAAAATTTTGAAAATTTTGAAAATTTTAAAAATTTTGAAAATTTTGAAAATTTTGAAAATTTTGAAAATTTTCAAAATTTTGAAAATTTTGAAAATTTTGAAAATTTTCAAAATTTTCAAAATTTTGAAAATTTTGAAAATTTTGGAAAATTTTGAAAATTTTGAAAATTTTGAAAATTTTGAAAATTTTGAAAATTTTGAAAATTTTGAAAATTTTGAAAATTTTGAAAATTTTGAAAATTTTGAAAATTTTGAAAATTTTGAAAATTTTGAAAATTTTGAAAATTTTGAAAATTTTGAAAATTTTGAAAATTTTGAAAATTTTGAAAATTTTGAAAATTTTGAAAATTTTGGAAATTTTTGAAAATTTTGCAAATTTTGAAAATTTTGAAAATTTTGAAAATTTTGAAGTAAATTTTGAAAATTTTGAAAATTTTGAAAATTTTGAAAATTTTGAAAATTTTGAAAATTTTGAAAATTTTGAAGATTTTGAAAATTTTGAAAATTTTCAAAATTTTCAAAATTTTCAAAATTTTTCAAAATTTTTGAAAATTTTGAAAATTTTGAAAATTTTCAAAATTTTCAAAATTTTCAAAATTTTCAAAATTTTCAAAATTTTCAAAATTTTTCAAAATTTTCAAAATTTTGAAAATTTTCAAAATTTTCAAAATTTTCAAAATTTTTAAAATTTTGGAAAATTTTCAAAATTTTCCCCAAATTTTCAAAATTTTGAAAATTTTGAAAATTTTGAAAATTTTGAAAATTTTGCAAATTTTGAAAATTTTGAAAATTTTGAAAATTTTGAAAATTTTGAAAATTTTGAAAATTTTGAAAATTTTGAAAATTTTGAAAATTTTGAAATTTTGAAAATTTTGAAAATTTTGAAAATTTTGAAAATTTGGAAAATTTTGAAAATTTTGAAAATTTTGAAAATTTTTGAAAATTTTGGAAATTTTGAAAATTTTGAAAATTTTGAAAATTTTGAAAATTTTCAAAATTCGAAAATTCTAAAAAATATTGAAAATTTTCAGTAAAAGAATTTTGAAAATTTCCAAATTCTTCAAATTTCTCAAAGTTCTGCAAAAACTTCCAAACTTTTCAAATTTTTGAAAATCCTGAAGAATTTTAAAAGTTTGTAAATTTTGAAAAATTTGAAATTTTCTGATTTTATTTTGAAAATTTTGAAAATTTTGAAAATTTTGAAAATTTGGAAATTTGGAAAATTTGGAAAATTTTGAAAATTTAATTTGAAAATTTTGAACAATTTTGAAAATTTTGAGAATTAGGAAAATTTTGAAAATTTTGAAAATTTTGAAAATTTTGGAAATTTTGAAAATTTACACAAATTTTGAAAATTTCCGAAATTTAGGGAAAATTTATGAAAATTTTGAAAAATTTAAGTGTTGAAAAATTTTGAAAATTTTGAAGGAATTTGAAAATTTCGAAAGTTTTGAAAATTTTGAAAATTTTGAAGAATTTAGATTTTTGAAATTTTTGATAATTTTCAAAAATTTCAAAATTTTGAAAAATTTAATGAAAATTCTCAAAATTTTCAAGGTACCTCCAAATTTTAAAATTTTCAAAATTTTCAAAATTAAGCAAAATTTTCAAAATTCTCCAAAATTTTCAAATTTTCAAAATTTTGAAAATTATTCGAAATTTTTAAGTAAAAATCCGAAAGGCCCTGAAAACTTTCAAGTTTCAAGAATTGCAAAATTTTCAAAATTTTCAAAATTTTATAATTTTGCAAATTTTCCAAATTTTCCAAATTTTCCAAATTTTCCAAATTTTCACAATTTTCCCAAAGTTTTGACAAATTTTCAAAATTTTCAAAGAATTCAAAATTTTCAAAATTTTGAAAAGATTTTGAAAATTTTCAAAACTTTGAAAATTTTCAAATTTTTGAAAGGATTTCAGAAAACTTTCAAGATTTTTCAAAATTTTCAAAATTTTTCAAAATTTTCCAAATTTCCAAAATTTTCCAAATATTCAAAATCTTCAAAATTTTCCAAATTTTCAAAATTTTCAAAATTTTCAAATTTCCAAATTTTCAAAATTTTCCCAAATTTTCAAAATTTCAAAATTTTCAAAATTTTCAAAATTTCAAAATTTTCAAAATTTCAAAATTTTCAAAAATTTTCCAAATTTTTCAAATTTTCAAAATTTTCAAAATTTTGAAAATTTTCAAAACTGAAAATTTTCCAAATATTCCTAATTTTCAGAATTTTCCAATTTTCCCAATTTTCAAAATTTTCAAAATTTACCTCAAAATGTCAAAATTTTCAAAATTTTCCAAAATTTTCAAATTCTTCAAAATTTTCAAAACTTTCAAAATTTTCAAAATTTTCAAAATTTCAAAATTTTCGAAATTTTAAAAATTTTTCAAAATTTTCAAAATTTTCAAAATTTCAAAATATTCAAAATTTTCAAAATTTCAAAATTTCTAAAATTTCAAAATTTTCAAAATTTTCAAAATATTTCCAAATTTTCCAAATTTTCCAAATTTTCCCAAATTTCCCAAATTTTCCAAATTTCCCAAATTTTCCAAATTTTCCAAATTTTCCAAATTTTCCAAATTTTTCAAATTTTCAAAATTTTCAAAATTTTCCAAATATTCCTAATTTTCAAAATTTTCAAAATTTTCAAAATTTTCCAAAATTTTCCATATTTTCAAAATTTTCAAAATTTTCAAATTTCCAAATTTTCAAAATTTTCAAAATTTTCAAAATTTTCAAAAAATTTTCAAAATTTCAAAATTTTCCAAATTTTCGAAACTTTCCATAATTTTCAAAATTTCCAAATTTTCAAAATTTTCGGAAATTTTAAAAATTTTAAAAAATTTTCAAAATTTTCAAATTTCAAAATTGAAAACTTTGAAGTTTTGAAATTTTAACGAAGGCCCTGAAAACACGAAAATTTTGAAGATTTGGAAAATTTAGAAAAATTTCGAAAATTTTGAAAATTTTGAAATTTTTGAAGATTTTCGAAAGTTTGAAAATTTTGAAAATTTTGAAGAATTTGAAAATTTGAAAATTTTGAAAAATTACGAAAATTTTGAAATTTTCTGAAATTTTGAAAATTTTGAAAATTTCACGAGTTTGAAAATTTTCAAAATTTTGAAAATTTTCAAAATTTTCAAAATTTCCAAATATTCCTAATTTTCAAAATTTTCAAAATTTTCAAATTTCCAAATTTTCAAAATTTTCCCAAATTTTCCAAATTTTCCAAATTTTCAAAATTTCAAAATTTTTCAAAATTTTCAAAATTCAAAATTTTCAAAATTGTCCAAATTGTCCAAATTTTCCAAATTTTCCAAATTTTCCAAATTTTCCAAATTTTCCAAATTTTCCAAATTTTCAAATATTCCCAAATTTTCAAAATTTTCCAAATTTTCAAAATTTTCAAATTTCCAAATTTTCCAAATTTTCCAAATTTTGAAAATTTTGAGAATTTGGAAAATTGGAAAATTTGAAAATTTTGAAAATTTGAAAGTGCAGTGAAAATTTGAAAATTTGAAAATTTGAGAATTTGAAATTTTGAATTTTGAAAATTTTGAATTTTGAAAATTTTGAAATTTTTAAAGGGCCTGAAGAATTTTGAAAATTTTGAAGAGGCCACGAAGTTTTGAAATTTTGAAAATTTTTTGAAATTTGGAAAATTTTGAAAATTTCAAAAAGAACTGAAAAATTTTGAGTACGAGAATTTTGAAATTTTGAAAATTTGAAATTTTGAAAATTTTGAAATTTTGAAAATTTTGAAATTTTGAAAATTTTGAAATTTTGAAAATTTTGAAATTACTGAAAATTTGAAATTTTTCCCAGTTTTGAAATTTTGAAAATTTTGAAAATTTTGAAAATTTTGAAAATTTTCAAATTTTGAAAATTTTCCAAATATTTCAAATATTTTCAAAATTTTCCAAAATTTTCAAATTTCGAAATTTTCCAAATTTTCAAAATTTTCAAAAATCAAAATTTTCAAAATTTTTCAAAATTTTCAAATTCTTCCAAAATTTTCAAAACTTTTTAAAATTTTCAAAATTTTCAAAATTTTCAAAACTTTCAAAATTTTCAAAATTTCAAATTTTCGAAATTTAAAAATTTTCAAAATTTTCAAAATTTCAAAATATTCAAAATTTTCAAATTTCAAAATTTCAAAATTTTCAAAATTTTCAAAATGTTCAAAATTTTCAAAATTTTCCAAATTTTCCCAAATTTTCCCAAATTTTCAAATTTCCCAAATTTTCCAAATTTTCCAAATTTTCCAAATTTTCAAATTTTCAAAATTTTCAAAATTTTCCCAAATATTCCTAATTTTCAAAATTTTCAAAATTTTCAAAATTTTCAAAATTTTCAAATTTTCAAAATTTTCAAAATTTTCAAATTTCAAATTTTCAAAATTTTCCAAAATTTTCAAAATTTTCAAAATTTCCAAATTTTCAAAATTTTCAAAACTTTCATAATTTTCAAAATTTCAAAATTTTCCAAAATTTTCGAAATTTTCAAAATTTCAAAAATTTTAAAATTTTCAAAATTTCAAAAATTTTCAAAATTTTTAAAATTTCAAGAATTTCAAAATTTTCAAAATTTTCCAAATTTTCCCAATTTTCCAAATTTTCCAAATTTTCCAAATTTTCCAAATTTTCCAAATTTTCAAAATTTTCAAACTCAAGGTTTCAAAATTTCAAAATTTTCAAAATTTTCCCAATTTTCAAAATTTACAAAATTTTTAAATTTCAAAATTTTTAAGACTCAAAATTTTCAAAATTTTCAAAATTTTCAAAATTTTCAATTTTTAAAATTTTCAAAATTTTCAATTTTTTAAAATTTTGACAATTTTCTAAATTTTACAAAATTTTCAAATTTTTCAAAATTTTGAAATTTTGAAAATTTTCAAAATTTTCAAAATTCTTCCAAATATTCTAATTTCCCTTCAAAATTTTCAAAATTTTCAAAATTTTCAAATTTCCAAATTTTCAAATTTCAAATTTCAAAATTTTCCACTTCAAAATTTTCAAATTTTCAAAATTTTCAAAATTTTAAAAAAATTTCAAAATTTTTAAAATTTTCAAAATTTTTACCAAAATTTTTTTTCAAAAATTTTCAAAAATTTTCAAAATTTTCAAAATTTTCAAAATTTTCAAAACTTTAAAATTTCAAAATTTTCAAAATTTTCAAAACTTTCAAAATTTTCAAAATTTCGAAATTTTTAAAATTTTCGAAATTTTAAAAATTTTGACAATTTTGAAATTTTGAAAATTTTGAAAATTTTGAAAAATTTGAAAATTTTGAAAATTTTGAAAAATTGGAAAATTGGGAAAATTTGGAAAATTTGGAAAATTTGGAAAATTTGGAAAATTTTTAAAATTTTGAAAATTTTAAAATTTTGAAAATTTTGAAATTTTGAAAATTTTGAAAATTTTGAAAATTTTGAAAATTTTGAAAATTTTGAAAATTTTGAAAAATTTGAAAATTTTGAAAATTTTGAAAAATTTTAAAGTTTTGAGAAAATTTTAAAATTTTGAGAAAATTTTGAAAATTTTTGAAAATTTTGAAAAATTTTGAAAATTTTGAAAATTTTGAAAATTTTGAAAATTTTGAAAATTTTGAAAATTTGAAAATTTTGAAAATTTTGAAAATTTGAAAACTTTGAAGTTTTTGAAATTTTTGAGAATTTTGAAGGTAAAAATTTGTAAATTTGAAAATTTTGAAATTTTTCGAGTTTTGAAAATTTTGAAAATTTTGAAATTTTGAAAAATTTTGATAATTTTGAAAATTTGGAAAATTCTGAAAATTTGGAAATTTGAAAATTTTGAAAATTTTGAAAATTTTGAAAATTAGGAAATTTTGAAAATTTTGAAAAATTTTGAAAATTTTGAAATTTTGAAAATTTTGAAATTTTGAAAATTTGAAAATTTTGAAAATTTTAAAATTGGAAAATTTAGAAAATTTTAAAAATTTTGAAAATTTTGAATTTTTGAAATTTTGAAAATTCTTGAAATTTTGAAAATTTGAAAATTTTGAAACTTTTGAATTTTTCGAAGTTTGAAAATATTGAAAATTTTGAAAATTTTTAAATTTTTGAAAATTTTGAAAATTTTGAAAATTTTGAAAATTTTGAAAATTTTTGAAAATTTTCAAAATTTCCCAAATATTTAATTTTCCTACCAAATTTTCAAAATTTTCGGCAAAATTTTTCAAAATTTTCAAAAATTTCAAAATTTCAAAATTTTCAAAATTTTCCAAATTTTCCAAATTTCCAAATTTTCCAAATTTTCCAAATTTCCAAAATTTTCCAAATTTTTCAAAATTTTTCAAAATTTTCAAAATTTTCAAAATTTTCAAAATTTATTCTCTCAAAATTCTCAGGGCCTTTAATTTTTCAAAATTTTCAAAATTTTCAAAGGCTTTAAAATTTTCAAAATTTCAAAATTTTCAAAATTTTCGAAATTTTAAAAATTTTAAATTTTCAAATTTTTCAAAATTTCAAAATTTTCATTCCCCAAATTTCAAAATTTCAAAATTTCAAATTTTCCAAACTTTCCAAATTTTCCCAATTTTTGAAAATTTTGCGAAAATTTTGAAAAAAATTTGAAAATTTTGAAAATTTGAAAATTTTGAAAAATTTTGAAAAATTTGAAAATTTTGAAAAATTTGAAAATTTTGAAAATTTTGAAAATTGTGAAAATTTTGAAAATTTTGAAAATTTTGAAAATTTTGAAAATTTTGGAGTTTTGAAATTTTGAAAATTTTGAAAATTTTGAAAATTTGGAAAATTTTGAAAATTTTAAAATTTGGAAAATTTAGAAAATTTTAAAAATTTTGAAAATTTTGAAAATTTTGAAATTTTGAAATTTTGAAAATTTTGAAATTTTGAAAATTTTGAAATTTTGAAAATTTTGAAAATTTTGAAAATTTTGAAATTTTTCGAGTTTTGAAAATTTTGAAAATTTTGAAAATTTTGAACATTTTGAAAACTTTGAAAATTTTGAAAATTTTGAAAATTTTGAAAATTTTTCAAAATTTTCCAAAATTTTCAAAATTTTCAAAATTTTCAAAATTTTCCACAATTTTCAAAATTTTCCAAATTTTCAAATTTTCCAAATTTTCAAAAATTTTCAAAATTTTCAAAAGTTTCCCAAATTTTCAAAATTTTCAAAATTTTCAAAATTTTCAAAATTTTGTAAAATTTTCAAGATTTTCAAAATTTTCAAAATTTCAAAATTTTCAAAATTTTTCAAAATTTTCAAATTCTTCAAAATTTTCAAAACTTTAAAATTTTCAAAATTTTCAAAATTTTCAAAAACTTTAAAATTTTCAAAATTTTCCAAAATTTTCAAAATTTTCGAATTTTAAAAAAATTTTCAATTTTGAAAAATTTTGAAAATTTTGAAAATTTTGAAAATTTTGATAATTTTGAAAATTTTGAAAATTTGGAAAATTAGGAAAATTTGGAAAATTTGGAAAATTTGGAAAATTTGGAAAATTTTGAAAATTTGGAAAATTTTGAAAATTTTGAAAATTTTGAAAATTTCGAAAATTTTGAAAATTTTGAAATTTTGAAAATTTTGAAAATTTTGAAAAATTTGAAAAATTTGAAAATTTTGAAAATTTTGAAAATTTTGAAGAATTTGAAAATTTGAAAATTTTGAAAAATTTTGAAAATTTTGAAATTTTGAAAATTTCCATAATTTTGAAAATTTTGAAAATTTGGAAAATTCTGAAAAATTTTGAAAATTTTGAAAATTTTGAAAATTTTGAAAATTTTGAAAATTTTGAAAATTTTGAAAATTTTGAAAAATTTTGAAAATTTTGAAAATTTTGAAAATTTTGAAAATTTTGAAAATTTTGGAGATTTTGAAAATTTTGAAAATTCTGAAAATTTGAAAATTTGAAAATTTTGAAAATTTTGAAAATTTTGAAAAGTTGGAAAATTTTGAAAATTTTGAAAAACTTTGAAAATTTTGAAATTTTGAAAATTTTGAAAATTTTGAAAATTTTGAAAATTTTGAAAATTTTGAAAATTTGGAAAATTTAGAAAATTTTAAAAATTTTGAAAATTTTGAAAATTTTGAAAATTTTGAAATTTTGAAAATTTTGAAATTTTGAAAATTTTGAAAATTTTGAAACTTTTGAAAATTTTTCGAGTTTTGAAAATTTTGAAAATTTTGAAAATTTTGAAAATTTTGAAAATTTTGAAATTTTGAAAATTTTGAAATTTTGAAAATTTTGAAAATTTTGAAAATTTTAAAATTCTGAAAATTTGGAAAATTTTGAAAATTTTAAAAATTTTGAAAATTTTGAAATTTTGAAAACTTTGAAAATTTTGAAATTTTGAAATTTTTGAAAATTTTGAAAATTTTGAAAATTTTCGAAAGTTTTGAAAATTTTGAAAATTTTGAAAATTTTTGAAAATTTTGAAAATTTTGAAAATTTTGAAAATTTTGAAAATTTTGAAAATTTTCCAAATTTTCAAAATTTTCAAAATTTTCAAAATTTTCAAAATTTTCAAAATTTTCAAAATTTTCAAAATTTTCAAAATTTTCAAAATTTTCAAAATTTTCAAAATTTTCAAAATTTTCAAAATTTTCAAAAATTTTCAAAATTTTCAAAAATTTTTCAAAATTTTGCAAATTTTTCAAAATTTTCAAAAATTTTAAAATTTTCAAAAATTTTCAAAATTTTGAAAATTTTCAAAATTTTCAAAATTTTGAAAATTTTCAAAATTTTAAAAATTTTCGAAAATTTTGAAAATTTTGAAAATTTTCAAAATTTTCAAAATTTTCAAAATTTTTCAAAATTTTCCAAAATTTTCGAAATTTTCAAAATTTTCAAAATTTTCAAAATTTTCAAAATTTTGAAAATTTTGAAAATTTTGAAAATTTTGAAAATTTTGAAAATTTGGAAAATTTTGAAAATTTTGAAAATTTTGAAAATTTTGAAAATTTTGAAAAATTTTGAAAATTTTGAAAATTTTGAAAATTTTGAAAATTTTGAAAATTTCGAAAATTTTGAAAATTTTGAAAATTTTGAAAATTTTGAAAATTTTGAAAAATTTTGAAAATTTTGAAAATTTTGAAAATTTTGAAAATTTTGAAAATTTTGAAAATTTTGAAAATTTTGAAAAATTTTGAAAATTTTGAAAATTTTGAAAAATTTTGAAAATTTTGAAAATTTTGAAAATTTTGAAAATTTTGAAAATTTTGAAAATTTTGAAAAATTTTGAAAATTTTGAAAATTTTTGAAAATTTTGAAAATTTTGAAAATTTTGAAAATTTTGAAAATTTTGAAAATTTTGAAAATTTTGAAAATTTTTGAAAATTTTGAAAATTTTGAAAATTTTGAAAATTTTGAAAATTTTGAAAATTTTGAAAATTTTCGAAAATTTTGAAAATTTTGAAAATTTTGAAAATTTTGAAAATTTTGAAAATTTTGAAAATTTTGAAAATTTTGAAAATTTTGAAAATTTTCAAAATTTTCAAAATTTTCAAAATTTTCAAAATTTTCAAAATTTTCAAAATTTTCAAAATTTTCAAAATTTTCAAAATTTTCAAAATTTTCAAAATTTTCAAAATTTTCAAAATTTTCAAAATTTTCAAAATTTTCAAAATTTTCAAAATTTTCAAAATTTTCAAAAATTTTCAAAAATTTTTCAAAATTTTCCAAATTCTTCAAAATTTTCAAAATTTTAAAATTTTCAAAATTTTGAAAATTTTCAAAATTTTCAAAATTTTCAAAATTTTCAAAATTTTCAAAATTTTCGAAATTTTAAAAATTTTCAAAATTTTCAAAATTTTCAAAAATTTTCAAAATTTTAAAATTTTGAAAATTTTCAAAATTTTCAAAATTTTCAAAATTTTCAAAATTTTGAAAATTTTCCAAATTTTCAAAATTTTCCAAATTTTGAAAATTTTCAAAATTTTCAAAATTTTGAAAATTTTCAAAATTTTGCAAAATTTTGAAAAATTTTCCAAAATTTTGAAAATTTTCAAAATTTTCAAAATTTTGAAAATTTTGAAAATTTTGAAAATTTTGAAAATTTTGAAAATTTTGAAAATTTTGAAAATTTTGAAAATTTTGAAAATTTTGAAAATTTTGAAAATTTTGAAAATTTTGAAAATTTTGAAAGTTTTGAAAATTTTGAAAATTTTGAAAATTTTGAAAATTTTGAAAATTTTGAAAATTTTGAAAATTTTGAAAATTTTGGAAAATTTTGAAAATTTTGAAAAATTTTGAAAATTTTGAAAATTTTGAAAATTTTGAAAATTTTGAAAATTTTGAAAATTTTGAAAATTTTGAAAATTTTGAAAATTTTGAAAATTTTCAAAATTTTCAAAATTTTCAAAATTTTCAAAATTTTCAAAATTTTCAAAATTTTCAAAATTTTCAAAATTTTCAAAATTTTCAAAATTTTCAAAATTTTCAAAATTTTCAAAATTTTTCAAAATTTTCAAAATTTTCAAAATTTTCAAAATTTTCAAAATTTTCCAAAATTTTTAAAAATTTTCAAAATTTTCAAAATTTTCAAAATTTTCAAAATTTTCAAAATTTTTCAAAATTTTCAAAATTTTCAAAATTTTCAAAATTTTCAAAATTTTCAAAATTTTCAAAATTTTCAAAATTTTAAAATTTTCAAAATTTTCAAAATTTTCAAAATTTTCGAAAATTTTCAAAATTTTCAAAATTTTGAAAAATTTTGAAAAATTTTGAAAATTTTGAAAATTTTGAAAATTTTGAAAATTTTGAAAATTTTGGAAAATTTTGAAAATTTTGAAAATTTTGAAAATTTTGAAAATTTTGAAAATTTTGAAAATTTTGGAAAATTTTGAAAATTTTGAAAATTTTGAAAATTTTGAAAATTTTGAAAATTTTGAAAATTTTGAAAATTTTGAAAATTTTGAAAATTTTGAAAATTTTGAAAATTTTGAAAATTTTGAAAATTTTGAAAATTTTGAAAATTTTGAAAATTTTGAAAATTTTGAAAATTTTGAAAATTTTGAAAAATTTTGAAAATTTTGAAAATTTTGAAAATTTTGAAAATTTTGAAAATTTTGAAAATTTTGAAAAATTTTGAAAATTTTGAAAATTTTGAAAATTTTGAAAATTTTGAAAATTTTGAAAATTTTGAAAATTTTGAAAATTTTGAAAATTTTGAAAATTTTGAAAATTTTGAAAATTTTGGAAAATTTTGAAAATTTTGAAAATTTTGAAAATTTTGAAAATTTTGAAAATTTTGAAAATTTTGAAAATTTTGAAAATTTTGAAAATTTTGAAAATTTTGAAAATTTTGAAAAATTTTGAAAATTTTGAAAATTTTGAAAATTTTGAAAATTTTGAAAATTTTGAAAATTTTGAAAATTTTGAAAATTTTGAAAATTTTGAAAATTTTGAAAATTTTGAAAATTTTGAAAATTTTGAAAATTTTGAAAATTTTGAAAATTTTGAAAATTTTCGAAAATTTTGAAAATTTTCAAAATTTTGAAAATTTTGAAAATTTTGAAAATTTTGAAAATTTTGAAAATTTTGAAAATTTTGAAAATTTTCAAAATTTTGAAAATTTTCAAAATTTTCAAAATTTTCAAAATTTTCAAAATTTTCAAAATTTTCAAAATTTTCAAAATTTTCAAAATTTTCAAAATTTTCAAAATTTTCAAAATTTTCAAAATTTTCAAAATTTTGAAAATTTTCAAAATTTTCAAAATTTTCAAAATTTTCAAAATTTTCAAAATTTTCAAAATTTTTCAAAAATTTTCAAAATTTTAAAATTTTCAAAATTTTCAAAATTTTCAAAAATTTTCAAAATTTTCAAAATTTTCAAAATTTTCAAAATTTTCGAAAATTTTCAAAATTTTCAAAATTTTCAAAATTTTCAAAATTTTCAAAATTTTCAAAATTTTCAAAATTTTCAAAAATTTTCAAAATTTTCAAAATTTTCAAAATTTTCCAAAATTTTCAAATTTTCAAAATTTTCCAAAATTTTCAAAATTTTCCAAAATTTTCAAAATTTTCAAAATTTTCAAAATTTTCAAAATTTTCAAAAATTTTCAAAATTTTCCAAAATTTTCCAAATTTTCAAAATTTTCAAAATTTTCAAAATTTTCAAAATTTTCAAAATTTTGAAAATTTTGAAAATTTTGAAAATTTTGAAAATTTTGAAAAATTTTGAAAATTTTGAAAATTTTGAAAATTTTGAAAATTTTGAAAATTTTGAAAATTTTGAAAATTTTGAAAATTTTGAAAATTTTGAAAATTTTGAAAATTTTGAAAATTTTGAAAATTTTGAAAATTTTGAAAATTTTGAAAATTTTGAAAATTTTGAAAATTTTGAAAATTTTGAAAATTTTGAAAAATTTTGAAAATTTTGAAAATTTTGAAAATTTTGAAAATTTTGAAAATTTTGAAAATTTTGAAAATTTTGAAAATTTTGAAAATTTTCAAAATTTTCAAAATTTTCCAAATTTCCTAAATTTTCAAAATTTTCAAAATTTTCAAAATTTTCGAAAATTTTCAAAATTTTCAAAATTTTCAAAATTTTCAAAATTTTCAAAATTTTCAAAATTTTCAAAATTTTCAAAATTTTTCAAAATTTTCAAAATTTTCAAAATTTTTAAAAATTTTCAAAATTTTCAAAATTTTCAAAATTTTCAAAATTTTCAAAATTTTCAAAATTTTCAAAATTTTCAAAATTTTCAAAATTTTCAAAATTTTCAAAATTTTCAAAAATTTTCAAAATTTTGAAAATTTTCAAAATTTTGAAAATTTTAAAATTTTCAAAATTTTGAAAAATTTTGAAAATTTTGAAAATTTTGAAAATTTTGAAAATTTTGAAAATTTTGAAAATTTTGAAAAATTTTGAAAATTTTGAAAATTTTGAAAATTTTGAAAATTTTCAAAATTTTGAAAATTTTGAAAATTTTGAAAATTTTGAAAATTTTGAAAATTTTGAAAATTTTGAAAATTTTGAAAATTTTGAAAATTTTGAAAAATTTTGAAAATTTTGAAAATTTTGAAAATTTTGAAAATTTTGAAAATTTTGAAAATTTTGAAAATTTTGAAAATTTTGAAAATTTTGAAAATTTTGAAAATTTTGAAAATTTTGAAAATTTTGAAAATTTTGAAAATTTTGAAAATTTTGAAAATTTTGAAAATTTTGAAAATTTTGAAAATTTTGAAAATTTTGAAAATTTTGAAAATTTTGAAAATTTTAAAGTTTTGAAAATTTTGAAAATTTTGAAGAATTTGAAAAATTTTGAAAATTTTGAAAATTTTTGAAAATTTTGAAAATTTTGAAAATTTTGAAAATTTTGAAAATTTTGAAAATTTTGAAAATTTTGAAAATTTGGAAAATTTTGAAAATTTTGGAAATTTGAAAATTTTGAAAATTTTGAAAATTTTGAAAATTTTGGAAAATTTTGAAAATTTTGAAAAATTTTGAAAATTTTGAAAATTTTGAAAATTTTGAAAATTTTGAAAACTTTGAAGTTTTGAAAATTTTGAAAATTTTTGAAAATTTTGAAAATTTTGAAAATTTTGGAAAATTTTAGAAAATTTTGAAAATTTTGAAAATTTTGAAAATTTTGAAAAATTTTGAAAATTTTGAAAATTTTGAAAATTTTGAAAATTTTGAAAATTTTGAAAATTTTGAAAATTTTGAAAAATTTTGAAAATTTTGAAAATTTTGAAAATTTTGAAAATTTTGAAAATTTTGAAATATTTCTAAAATTTTGAAAATTTTCAAAATTTTCAAAATTTTCAAAATTTTCAAAATTTTCAAAATTTTCAAAATTTTCAAAATTTTCAAAATTTTCAAAATTTTCAAAATTTTCAAAATTTTCAAAAATTTTCAAAATTTTCAAAATTTTCAAAATTTTCAAAATTTTCAAAATTTTCAAAATTTTCAAAATTTTT